>LUCH01018255.1:0-16419 GCA_013368495.1 Paragonimus heterotremus
GGACTACGTTACGATTGCTCTTCAGGAAAGGCGTATTAAATTGTTAGTGGACGAGGGTCTAGCGCATACCCACTTGTCCACTACAGTATACAAGACTGTAGTGGGCGTAAACATTACACAAAACAGATGTGAGCACGAGGCTAAATGCGATGAAAATGAAAGCAACTGACTCACTATAGTCCGCCAAGGTGATTTGCTTAGGGTTCCATTACAGTGAACGAAGGTCTCCAATGGATGCGATATGTCGTGTTGCTCCAAAGAGATTCTGGGTTCACAGTGGAGATAATGGTTGACTGCCTTAGTCTTTAAGTCTCCAGGACTCAGCACACATGCGACAATTGTCGCTTATGTACTGCGTTTCATAAGAATCGCCGAAGGAGGGCAATACTCGCCAACTTGGAGAAAGATTTTGAATTATTGATCCATTCGATTCACATTGATTAAATATCTAGTGCATATGTGAATTTGAGAAGAGTGGAATGTGTGAATAACAATAAAAAAGATAGCAAAACAAAATACTGTACAAAACGCAACGAAACGAAATTACGTCGCCTGAACCTCCTACACTTCCGGTAAGTAGTTGACACTGAACGGCAACGTCTTGTTTTCTGTCGAAAATAATCAATATTTCGCAAAAGCACGACACCAAAAACAGATAAACACAACCTACCGCCTTTTAAATCAAATCAAGTTGAGCATAATAATAACAAGACGAGGGGGTCGGACATGATAGCACATAAGCATTGGCATCAAAAACAGAAGCAGAGACATTGCAAGAAATATGCAGCATAGGATAATGCCTTGTACTTACTATGAAAAACCCAATGATATACAAGGCTCCATTTTGCCCCATTAAAAATGGGGCTGGTGCTGCTTGAGAAATACCAGACAAGAAATAAGAATAAGAATAATTGTGGTGTACCAAACGCGTCTTATACGACAACTATAACTCGAAATCTGCGTCTTGGACTCACAGATTCTTGTTTTAACTAACTATTAATTAAAAACCGCCCCATCGCAATCGTTTTTCGAAAATAGTTTCCGATGCTGTTGTTGTGGTTGATTGCGTGTAACAATGTTAACACAAGAATGCTGTGGTTGTTTTCAGTTAATTTTTTCATGTTCGTCATTTGTTTGTTACTTGATCTTTAGTTGTTTATTTTTTATTTGTAGGTGTTGATTTTGTTAAGGTTTGTTGCATTATTTTGAGATTGTTGTGCCTTGTTTGATCAGTGTTGAAGGGTGGCCCTATCTTTCTTCATTTTTTTTCTAAGAATAAACAGTACCAACCATTTTTACTCTTACACCAACCACTATAACCGTTTCTTTTACTCTTATTCAGTCTGACCCCTGTACATTTCTAAATGTCAAAATGAGACATTATTCTTCCATGTTCTTTCTTGAGTAGCTTATAATTCTTACCATTTCTCAATACGTGAACAGTCACTTTGCTCCAACCCGACAAATTACTATTTGTTTGAGTGAACTCAATTCCGTTTTATCGTCCCCCATTACTGAGCGGTGCCTGGTTGTCAGAGTTGTTGTACCGGCACATTCTTTGTTTGATTTGCGAGGATATTTCACATTCGAGGTATGATATTCAATTTTCATGTACATTGATTCAATTAGTACCGTATTAAATCCAGTTTTCACGAGCGTCTTCTCATTAACCGTTTCGAAGATAGATTATCTTCTCTGCCGTTGGATATTGAGAAAGACATTTTTGGATTGACCGATTACGCGTAACTCGTTGTGAACCTTGAGTCGTTAGCGAACGATTCAATAGTAGGAGATGGATTACATTAGCAGTTTAAAGGCCATGTTTGGAGATCGCGAATTTCGCACCATCTCACAGTTTCAGTAGTGTCATCGGAGTTACATGGACGATGTGAGCGTTATTTACGTTCGTGGGACAAGCCGTTGGTCGAAAGTTGCTCTGAAGTACGATAAGGTAATGTGATGTGATTTCCAAAAGACCGTGCAGATTTATTATCGTTGTACGAAGTACAAAATGCGTAGCGCTGTATGTATGGGTGCGCAACGCGTTTAGTTAATTAACTGTTTTCAGTTTCACGAATCAGTTTTCACGACACATGTTGCAGATCACAACTTCGTGTGGTCCGGCGAGATGCATGTCTGGTTTTGAGCTCTTTCGAGTTGGAGCACAACCACCTTCTCAGTCGTCTACTACATGATTTACAGCCTACGATGAAGTGCTGTCGGTGATTAGTGCGATGGGTGTAATGCGCACCATGCGGGATAACGGCAACAGATATATGCGTATCTGCCTTGCCCGGCGAACGCAGGTCGAACTTTTCTGACGTTTCCCGCATGTTGTGAATGTGGATGCCACCCACGGGATAAACAGGCACAAGTACATCATCGTATGTTTTCCCATACTTTAGAAGCTGGTAGTTATATCAGTTCCTCGTAACGGACGGTAGGGGACATGTCCGACCCGTGATATACGAGTACGTTTGTGGTAAGTAGTGTGCTTCACTACGTAGACCTTCTGAAAATTTTCGGGAAATGATGGGGGAGCTGATTGCGGTGAAGTAGTTTGTCATGGATGAGATAGCTGCGCAAATGAGGGGGAAACGTGTTGTTCGGCTGCGACATTCTATTGTGTTACTATCATGTCTGTGATGCCGTACGTGAGCAATTATATGGGCAAAATTCGTCCGTCATATTTGTTAAAAGATAAACACTTCGCAGTCGTTTCGTCCTCCGCCGAATGGTTTTGGTAGACAATGAGGAGGAATAAGTTGCATTGTTTACCGTAGGTTCAAACGTGATTTGTATATCATCGGCCAAACGGGTAGGAAGTTTCTCAATTATTTGTTATATAATTGGTTGTACATTTAGCCAAAGTGTGTCAACCATGCACAAAGCGATGTTTCCCACTTTGGCAATCGAACGAATAATAGACTGCAGAATGCAAATGGACGGTTGAAGAAGAGGACGCACCCAAATGACTCCCTAGCTGTCACAATTTGGAAAATATAGATCCACAGTGAGTGGCTGGTGCGAGATAACAAAATACAAGCGACCTATGGCGTGACCGTCGTGAGGTTTTGGATGTTGACTTGTAGGTGAAGAACATTCTTCACAGAATGACCACATTCGTAAGTCACGTTGTTTAAAAACACCTGAAGGGACGAGCTCCACGATTCCCCCTAGAAACGTTAACTCAGTGCAGGATAAGCGGTTCCCTAGTAGTCGCTTCGAACATGGTAGCTTTGTGTGCAACATGATGGTGACGCTTTCGTCCCGGATAGAGTAGAGGACACACGTGAATATGCTATTTACCGTACAATGTGGCTGCCATGCGTACACACTCTGTCGGTGTTTCGAAGACATTTCTACCCCTATGATAAGGTCTTGTTTAGTTTTCATTTCCGCGTACAACGGTCACATCCCCATTCATGAGCGGTGGCTGGCGGAGTACAACTTGTCAAGTCGACGGTTGGTAGGCCGGCAACTTTACTTTTGCCAGTAAGATAGTGGAACGTGCAAAAATTAGCCTACCTTTAGACGACTTCTCCATGGGCTCAGCTGCAAACGGTGTGCAGCAGAGCCGATGGAGAAGTCTAACACGGGTCTGCCGTGTGGACACTGCGGTGACCCCGTACAGATGAACAGCTATTGCTGTGATGTCAATCAGCTGATTTTTCACTCCAAACGTATCCAACTGGCAGACGTAAACGAGTGCCCATCCTGTGACAAACAGTTTCAACCTCAATCGCCTGGTAAGTGCACGTTTCCAATCCTTATTTTTGTCAGTTCCCTCTACTTCAGCCGTTGTTCACACTTCCCCGGCGATTATGGGAGGCAATTCTCGCACACCGCTCACAACCGATATCGACTTAGACCAGTCTGCTGACAGTGTACCGGTCACACACGGGTCGGAGAAAGCGCGAATAAACGTCATATGGAACGATCATCCTGTACACATAATTGAAGAAGGTAAGTTTCTTCATATATACGTACACAGATTTCTTGCAGATATCAGATGCTATGAACGACATGATGATGAAAACTTCATGTGATACACGGTTTCGATCTTCCGGAAGGACATCCATAACATATGAAAACCGAAGGTTATATTATATGTTGGAAAAAGCGGAGCATGTTTGTAAATTTATCCACACAATTCAAGATTCTATCCCCACTTTTTCGTCCTCACTGACTTCACTTGTTCATTTACGTGCTTGGTTTAACTCTTAAGGTAGGACAGATGTACGGAGCATTTGTAGGTGTCTAAGCGTGCAGTGCAGTTTGGCTTAACTCGTAAGGTAAGACAAATGGAGGAAGCGATTATAAGTGTCTAAGCATGGAGCACAGTTTGGCATAGTGTGAGTCGACTGGACATGGCAGCTCTTAAGGTGAATAAGTGCGGTATTATTAAGCGTTGATCACAGCTTAAATCAACTGTACGGAGCAGCTTATAGTGTGAACGCATACTACATACTTAGACGTTGATCACGGCCTAAGTGAACCGGACGGAGCAGCTACCACTCTCAGCATGAGACATGAATCGGAATAACCAACGCGCTCAAAAACGTCGAAGCATATTGTATAATTAACATTTTTGTATGAGGCAAGATGGACAGCAGTTTGCTCGTCATGTTTCCAGGATTTCGTTTTCGCCGACAGGTCTCCTGACGGTGTCACTGGAACTGCCGCTCGTTTGATTCTGATATTGCATGAAAATGTTTCTCAGCAAAGAACCAAAGATTTTTCATGTTCTTGAAAGTTCAGTGTAGCGAAATTGTGAATGCTTCCTCTAGCGTACAACGGGTATTTCCAAATATGGAATCTTTTCGGACGGAATAATGTAGCTTACACAGTTCGCACTTCCGCCGATAGTTGTTCGCACAGCTCGTGACCTAAATCCAGTTTTGAAAAATGCATAATAGCCGAAAGAAGTCAGCTTCCGACGGAATCCATGGCATCACATTCAGATGTTGAGTCCACCACAGTTACTACGACAGCCTCATCATCGCACACACCCGTCCATATTCCCCCTTGAAGATCCCGGTGTGCCATCCCAAGAACTTCACGGCTGTCAGACCAAGGGTCATCAGTGTGGCTTGGTGTTAGTGGCATTTCAGCGTCGGGGGAGTACACCACCCAAAGAAGGTAAATTCTACAACGCGTTTGTATTTCATGCTTGGAATACGGAGTTGCAGCACTGGTGGTTATGGTGTATGCAATGATGAGGCTGTCGTAGTAACTGCAGTCGAAAGGCAATTCATTTTAACCGTTCTGCATTCTTCAGAACTGCATTTTGGTCACAGCATGCAAACAAGAAGGCTGCCTCGGAGTCGATCAACGAAGGCCGGCCGCAGATTACTTAGAAACCTAAATGTTTGCCGTCACGCTTGTAGCTGCCCCGTCCGGTTTACTTAACCTGTGATCAACGCTTAAGTATGTAGTATGCGTTCACACTAGCAACTGCCCCGTCCAGTTCACTTAAGCTATGATCAATGAGACTGATGTGAAGAACACGGGAGACTTCAGAATAAACGTGTACTTAGACAGTTGGGGATAAGTTACAACAATCTCCTTCAGGTTCTGGCCAAAAAGTAGATGACATACTGGTAGTCGTCAGCGAGTTCTGCGGCCGGCAAAAACATAAACCAACATTCATTGGAGCCATAAGCGTATATGATACGAAGATAGAAGGGTTGTAGCCGAAATGGTAAAATTGGGAACCAGTATCTTTATCGGGTAACTAACGTGCATGGAAGTGGGTCATAATCTCTCAAAAAAGTGAGCATCGACTCACGTACACCCGGCAAGCTACATTCAGGCATAGTCAGTAAGCAATAGACAAAAGAATACGCACGTTGTTAATGATGTAGTGGGACGTATTACCCATGTTTACACCACAACATAGGCAGAAACAATCAAGTGATGACGTAGACCGTTTTCAACCGGAAATACTGTAAGGGAACCAGGCTAAACATATAATTGGGGTGGACAATTAACGAACGACTGTGGCGGCATAGCGTTAATTAGGAATTACTGTGATATTTCATGCATAGTGCAATGCAAACGCAACGCAGTCGAACATTACAAATTCAGTTGCATTACCTAAGCTACACGAAACTGAGCGTTTCTGATTACAGGTCGATCCTGTTGAGGAAAATCTTTATGTTTCGCTACCAGCCGTTGGCTACAGCTCGACCAACCTTCTGCAGTCGGGCGCGTGTTCACTGGGAAGACTATGCAGCGGAGTTTCTTTACAGCTACCAGTTTATGTCTACTGATGGACATTTTGTTCACCTGCATCTGTACACCGTGCGTTATGCGCTGTTCAAGCGTGTATCACTTGGTGACGTTGCGGTCATAAAGAAGCCAAAACGCTGCCACGTACGTTAAGTCACCGTCCTCTTGCTTAGCCAACATAACCTGACCGTATTTTCGTGGAGTGAACCAACACTAATTATATTGGGGGAAACTCCGCCTGATGTCCACGACGCCTTGACTTAAATTCTGGAGAGGACGCCGAGGGAAAAGTGAAAACTCCGACGTCAGGGGCCTTGAATGTTGCATTAAAGACTCACAACCCAGGGAATGTTTTGAACAAAACAACAGTGGTTGCCAGCAAGTAGATACCCTGGTTTCAGCTTCGCATTATTTCGTGTTGTGTTTGCACATATATTTCCAAGAGCGATGTAATGAGCAATCACAAATGCAGAAAATTCGCTTTCGTTGATTGAGTCAAGCGACATCCAGGTCAAGAAGTTCGCTTTTCCTCAAACCTTTACTTTGAGGACGTTCCGGGAAATGTTTTACGGACGACAATTTTCATTGTTGACGGATCACAACTCGTTACTCGCTGTTTCCGATTCAGAAGAATAATCCAATTTTTCACTGCTAATCCCTTGTAGAAACAAGTAACAGTGATTTTTGCCCACGAATTCGTATTACAGTGCCGTTCCGCAACCAGCTTCGGTCAAGCGAACACTCTATCCAAACTCATTAGAGCCCTCGCACCGATCGACAGGGAAATAATAATCGCAGCTATCAATATTGAACGTGATATGGACCTCATTCTCAGCGAAATTTCCAAACACTTCCAGTGACAGCGGAGATGGTCAAGCAGGCAACTAACTGGACCCAGTTTTGAAGCGAGTAATGACTTCCGCACAACTTGGACAAAGGCGGACCCCAGTATCGACTTACGGAAATACTTCCACCGCCAAAAAGAGCTTACGAAATTGGACAATTATGCCACGGCTGCTGACAGGACAGCGGCCCCGGAAGCTCTTCGATGACAGATGTTCACGCAACTTCACAAGAGACACCCGGGGACCAACTTAATTCCTTTGGTGGGCAGTTTTGTTTATCGGCCACGAATAGACAAGCAATTTGAGAAGCACTGCCAGAATTGCGTATCGGGCTATCTGGCTGCGAAAATCCTTGTGAAATGTAAACTGCACATTCGGCCAACAACCCAAAGACTCTGGCAAATGTTCCTGGCGGATTTAGACAGACTACTCATTGGGCGAACGCATCCGCTCAACATCGACGTCTGCACAAGATTACCGGAGGTTTACAACAGGATGCGGACAGCACTATGCAGAAGCTATCGAGACACTTAAGCCGTTTCGAACTGCCACAAACGTCGGTCACAGATTACGGTCCTAAACTCACCTCTTCTGTCTTCGAAAACTACTACCAGCGGCTAGACCACCAACAGATGCGATCTCCAGTTTATCATCCTTAGTTGAACAACCAAGCTGAAGGGTTTGCCGATACCTAGAAGCCAGCTTTGTTGAAGGCCAGAGGATAAGGTCCTCCAAGTCATGTTGTGCAGGCCCTCTCGATCAATTACCGGACAACTTCAAATTCAAGCGTCCCAGATAGCAAGCCGCTGGTGGAATGCACGTTCAACAGAAAACTAAGAATCACTTCTGACATCATGATCCTGCATTCAAACAGTGGGTGAGGACGTTATACCATGATAGAAAGACGGTACAATCAAAGACACGGAGTTCTTGCACGGTACTTCACGATAAGCCAGCCGGTTCTTGTACGCATGTTACATTGGCCGCTGAACTGCAGAAGAGGAGCAATCGTCCAACGAAGAGGATCGGTCCTGTATGAGGTGAAAGTAAGTGAAGCCAAATGTGTGCGCTAAGCAAACCAGATTCGCCGAAACTGTGGACCAACCGCCTCCTTCCCTGAGAAGACGGTTCCATCTGATCAGAATGCGAAAAAATGTCATGGACACCCGGAAGATAATCCTCTCTACTTTTCACCTGTTTGGTCCCTATTCCGCTGTTCTCCTTGGTAACCTAGTGATCTTAACTACAATTCCTGGCACCTGCCTTCCGACTTTCGGATTCAACAATGTCTGCAGGTCGCTGTGTGTCATATAACTGTCTGATAATCACCTTCTCGTCACACACGTTTCTGCGGTGGAACGAAGTTGCTTTTTGTTCCTTTCTTTTGGTTTGTCCTGAGAGCAATTAACAGAGCCGGTCGCGTTAGTTTTGGGACAACGAGCTCTCATGTTATTTAATACCAGGAGGAGGACCCGATCTTTATCAAGCCCGTTACTATGCAGCGTACGAATCAACGTATTCTTTCGAAGGTCTGCAACAAAGCAGCACAAAATGAGTAGTAACGGTCACGCCCACAAGTCACGTTGATAATGTAAACAGAGCAACAAAGGTCTACATCTGGTGAAGCACGGCAAATAAAAGCTAACAGGCCACATAGAGGCCCCAAACACTTGAAGAAATACGTGTGGATGAGCAAGTACTTTTGCGTTGCAACATCGGGAGGGAGCTACACACATGAGGACTTAATAAAAAAGTTTGACCATCCGAAACGTCTGGAAGAAATTTTTCAACAGATCCGGCAACCGCACGATATAATACCGCATTTTCCTCGGCTCTACACATAACTTTTCAAACCTGGGCTCCACCCTCTTTAAGAGCTTAGTGACCTTAACCAAAATTGGACACCAAGCCTGTAGGTGGTGTCAAAGATTCCGTCAACCGTAATTTTTACACAGTTGGTTTTCGTGGGACTACGGTCGTTTTAAGTTGGTTTGGCGCCCTATTTTTCATATGGGCTTCGAATAGCTACTGAGTGGGCACCTTAGAATCCCGGATAACGTGAATTCCCAGGTCTGTCACCTCAGTGGCTTTATGAAAAACCACACCTCGTCTTCGCCTTCTTACAGCTTGGAGCTGTTCGTCCACGCATAAATGCATATTCTGCGGGGACACTTATCTGTGCCGCAACACCGAGAGTCACGTTCGGCACCTCCAGTCATCCAGTCAAAAGCATTTCCAAAGTCTAAGTAGCAAATCTGTCCATATTCTTACTTACCCAGCTTTAGAAAGTTCTCATCTAGGAGCAGCAATGCTATGTACTTCTTGCGATTTGTTTATTTCTGTTGTTGATGTTAGTGCCTATATTTTAACGTGTCGTTTTTTGTCCCGTGTTAATGCATAGCTTTCACATAACTGATTGAGTACCGTATGAGTTGACTTCAAATGCTGACAGATTGGCGTGATCCGTTATTTGTTGCCATCGCGTTGTTGAGTATTGTTGATTATATCAAAGGTAAAATAATTATCACTGTTCGGTGTCAGCTGTTCACCGAAAATGTAGTGGGCTCAAAAGTACCTCGGGTCCCCCGAGGGACCATATGAGGCGTACTATTTGGGAACGTGCGTATTGTATTGTTTATTGCTTACTGATTACGCTTCAATATAACTGACTATGTGTGCCTGAGTCAATGCTCATTTATCTGACAGATAATGACCAACTTTGATTCTCGCTAGTTATCCGACGAAAACATTGGTTCTCACTTCTGCCATTCCAGCTACAACCCTCCTATCTTCATATCATGGGCGATTATGATTCCGATGGCTATCGGTCTATGTTTTAAGCGCCTGCAGAAATCACTGACGACTGCCAGTATGTTATCTCATTTTTGGTCAGAACTGAAAAAGATCATTACAGCTTATCCTGAATGGTCTAACTGCATGTTCACTCTGATTTTTCTCATGTTCTTATCAATGTCGATCATAGTTTGAGAGAACTGGACGGAGCAGCTATTAGTGTGAACGTATACTACATCCTTAGTCGTTGATCATAGCTCAAGTGAACTGGACGGAGCAGATACTAGTGTGAACGTATAGTACGTCTGTAGTGAGATCACCTTCGGCATCGCCAAAATCCTAAACTCCCTGCGACGTGAAAGTTGCCTTGCCAGTACTACCGCGCCGGTCCACATTACCTCGTGAATGTAAATTTGCTACAAATCACTAACATGAAGGTTAGTGTTTTGGCGTAAGTATCTCAGTTTTGCTCATAGCTGTATAAAGAAACTGCGTCATCTGCACCATTGTAGGCTACATTCACTAGGATAACAGTGTTTTAGCTAATACCGTTGGGAACGACGCCCAACTAGGCTGACACTTGTTTGAATCTTGGGGGTCAGCTGGAATTTCCGTTGATATTCGTCCTCTTTGTCGGCTGCCGCGCAGTTGTGCAGAGGGTTCTCTTAATCGTTATGTTGAAGTCCGTTTATGAACGGTTAGTAAGTAAATAAGTTAAGTTTGTTTGCAGAGTCACTCTTTCCTCATTGAGACTTCCGATCCGCGTTAATATGGGACTGGGGAAACCTTGGGTGTACACACCTCGGAACTAACACCGCGACATGTGTTTCCATGCCTATGACATCAACTTCTATTTGGTTCTGCCATCAATTCTCCGAAACAGCGTAGAACGCATCTTTTCGTTATTTTTTCCATCAATCACTGTCACTGAACTACCGAACATTCCTTGCTTACGTTTTCCGCAGATTAAGGCGAAAAATGTCCAGGCAGCAGAATGCTAAGGTTTGAGGAACTGAAACATGTCACAAAATTTTAACAACTTCTGTAGCTGGTAAATATTTTTTCACTTAAGAATAACAGATATTCACGGTCTACCGATTACACGCAGCCCGGCAAATCACACAATTGCCGGAACGGTCTTCGAGGAGACAACGGAAGGAGTGGTGGATAGGAAATAGTGCACGGTTTTGTGGTACTCTTAAGACGTCCGCTTCCTGAACCGTGCCTTGAAACACGCATCACTTCCGGTCCACGGAGTCATGATAAAGAAATTGACCGAGGTAGCTCCTCAGGCCGTTAAAATCAACCTGTTCAATATTTTGGAATGTGGGTTTTTTACCGGATGTTTTAACCAGTAACAGATAAAATGAAAGATAAAGAGCGAGTGGTCAATGTAACCAAGTGATGGGTTGATGATCACTTTCACTACCAGGTGGCCTTCATTGATAGTGACTAGGATGAGAAAAGGGGGAATATGACCGGGACGACGCTGCGTCGGAGTGTTGACATGCGTAGTTCACGCTCTCTTTCGCATCAACATCAATGAGGCAGTCGATATTCCACTTTCTCGGTACCGGCGAGAAACTGATACCCAGCTTATTCCGAATGCATTAAATCCACCCATAGTAACCAGATGAGTGAAATGGTGTAGTCTCAGGAAGTTGTCCAGGTTTACAAGGAGAGTGTCTTCAGCGGAGACGTCGGACGATGGAGGGCGGTAAATGAACCCCACTAGAAGTAAATCTGAGCCACACAATGCGATTCGAAGCCAAAGAGCGTTGCATATATCAAAGAAATAAAATCCACTGGCAACCGTGTGCACTGGAATATACTGGTGAGTGAAAATCGCAGAACCCCTCATTTTCCCTCAGCATACTGAATACCCGAGGACACTTAGTTTACTGCAACTAATACCACCTGTGAGCCAGGTCTCCGTGAAAACAAATATATGAAGCTGAGCGTCATGAATCAATTATTTGAACGAAGTTAGACAATTTGTATACATGCACTCAAGAGCTACCTCCTCATTTGATTTCGCGAATAAGAAAAAGGAGGGTGCGAGAAACAGCTTGGGAAATAAGACATAATTGAAGAGGTTGGTGGAGTTGGGGTCGGTCTTTACTGCTGAGTTGTTCTGGTGACTATCCTTTCAGGCAGCGGGTGCAACTCCACCGCTTGCGTGAACGTCAGCGACACTAAAGGAGGCATGATCAACATTCTTGGTGCCTCAACTTGCGACCTCCGTGCCCCTGTCAAATTCCGCTTTTGAAGACGATGTTTCACCCATGGAACACTTGACTTTCTTTTCTGCTGAGTGTGGGGTTTGAAAGGGGGCAATATGCGCTGCGTAGTGTGACCGATGGTAGAAATACCCAATGGAGCGTACCAGATAAGTGCTCTTTGAATAATGGAAAGCGGCCCCGAAAGGCTCTCATTGTTCCGAATTCTTGAAAGAAAGAATTTTCTGCCCGGCCGTTTGGTTGGTTTTAGGATAAGTAGTTCGGGGAAGAGTTTATTTGTGGTTTCGGTGTCTTCAACTATGTCCCTGTGTTCGGAGCATCAATCCTTGGAATGGCGACCTTGAAGTCGCCGTCTCAGCTTTCCACTACTGGTATATAAGCCTGAGTGGATACCACCGGAGCAGAAACCACGACCTTAGCCTCAAGTTGTAGCTCCCGGTCTGCCATGATTTGTGACTTGTCCTTAATCCGCTGCTCAAGTCTTATCTTCCCTTGCTGACAGTGATTGAAAGACAGTCCTTTTAGGTGGGCGTTGGCGGATTTAAAACCAGCTGTTTTTCCACCAATATCCCAGGACTGACCATAACTGTCAAGGTTACCAAAAGGTCGAGTGACATTTTTGTGGTATTGGCTCGCAGATCGCTTACGAGTACGAGGTTGATAACGTGTGGGGAGAATGTAAGGGCTAAGACTGACTTGGCTAGCTCAGTTGGGGACGTTGTGGAAAAGCGGACCCATAAAACGACTCTCCTTTCTCTGAGAGTTTTTTCTCTCATACTAACTGTTGCCTCCTCTGTGTGAAGTAGACAGGGCGACTGTCTTCTTGATTATCACAACACCAAGGACAGCAAGCGCTTTGTGTTTATTCAAGGACTGGGATTCTAACCTCATCACATACAGAGTCCATTAGTACCCGTCCATCGTATTCCTCTTGAGAGAAGTGGAAGGACATACAGACCTGAAAAGAGCTCTGCATTTGCAATCGCAGTTTTTCATCGTCGACGCATTTTTGTGATGAGCATATGGCTGGTCAGTGGCAAAGCAGCGTCCGGGCCAGCGTCCAAACATCGCAGTGTGGCTGGTTGAGAGGTGGACGTCCCGGTGATCGACGGGTAGCTTGATCTCATCTGCTTTCATGTATTGCTTCGCACGAACGCCACGCGACCTCAGTCTAGTTAAAAACGATGCAGCAGGGTTAATAGAACTTACTTCTGAAGATTCTCGACGATAGAGTGAGGCATGGTACCCTTTTCTTACGTCGTTCCATATAAACGTGTATACCGGCCTGAATAATGATACATTAGTTGTTGAGCGTGTCCAGCGCGTGGCTGCCAAACTAGTCACGGGCCCAAGAAATGTCGCGTACGAGCCCGAGTGAGAATTATTGATGTGTCCACTTTAAGTTCGACGACTCCGCGATGATTTGAGTCTCACACACTTCTTTAGAGTAATTACCGGTGAGTAGTCGGTGATTTGGTTTATTTCAATTTGTCCATCATCCACAATTGATCGCACCTGTCGCGTTCTCAGACTTTCCAGTCGGCTGCTTTCGAAGAGGAGCACTCAATACGAATTTCGCTCCCATTAGATCTCGTCAGTAATGCATATCCTCACCAGTGCCTGGCTTGTCCATTGGAGTTAACACACAGTAACTGTGTCTCCTACCGAAACGATGGGGCAACCCGATCACTACTCACTAGCGAAAGCGGTTGAGTGATCACGCAGGATTATTCGGTCGTGCCTAACGTGAGGTCGTTTTCGTAGTGGCAAACACGGTTGCTTCATGAACAGCGCGACCGGAGGTCTAGTCCCGGCACTGGTGAGGATATGCACTAGTAACGAGATCTAATGAGAGCGAAACCCGAATCTAGCGCTTTTGTCGAAGTGGGCCAACTGGGAATTCTGTGGGAATACGACAGCTGTGATCAACTATGGGTGATATTCAGCTTGAAAATAAAGAATAATGATGGCCGGTGAGGACAACACGGAGCATTTCAAGCTTCATCTTCGGACATTCTTTAGGCAGCACTTCGTATTTTACGAGGTGAAGTTTTGGAGCAGTTTTACTTCTGAGGTCGTTAGTAGCGCTTCTGGAGATCACTTCGATGCATTACCTGATTCTCGTTTAGCAAAAACAGTTATTCATGTAATCTTACTCTGTTCTTGGTATTCCAATTTGAAGATAAGTTGCACTTCCCGTTTTGCTATCATTTGCCTGTAAATGTCTCGCATTTGGTTATTAAAGCGTGTAAACATCTTACGAGCGAATCACCGTTAGCTGCAAGTTAATTTTTATTCACTGATCATAAATTAAGTTATCTTAGCCAGACAAATATGCCCCGAGTCTCTTATCTTTGCCTCAATAAGCAGTGTGGCAAAATGGTATTGGCCGGAATTCAATGTGACATATGCGATAGATGGTGTCGTCAATCGTGTGCACGCGTAAGCACAGAACTACATAAACTGCACGGCAAATATTCTGACTTGTGTTGAGTCTGTGTAGAATGCAACACCAGAGGAAGAAAGCCTCAAAGTCTTTCAGACAGATCGGAATCCGCAATAGATACTTCACACAGCACGAATTCCAGTGCCCCGTCCACAAACCAAACCACCAACCAACATCGGAACTCTGCGCATGCAAAAGCAGTAGCTAAACAAATCTGAACTTCCAGAAATGGCGTGCGCCCGCCGCCGGCCTACTGCAAGCAGCCTGTAGGTCCCACGCTGGAAGGTAGCCCACTTGTGCGTTCAACGCCACTTACGTCAACGTTGATACGCCCTCAGAACCATATCTTGGCGTCCCAAAAACTCTACAAGGCCAATGAGACTGCCCAGATATTACAAAAGACAACTACAAGTGAAGCTTCCAGACCTTGGAAGGCAACAAGTTTGACGCCCAAATGGCATACGAATGAAAATTGCTGGATGCTCCCAAGAAATCGCGTACATCTAGGCCGGACTAACGTCGATGCAGTGCTTACGCAGATAGTGCAACACGAGGCACATCTGCGTAATTTTACGACCACTCTACAAATGCACATTAGTGCAGTTAGACAATTGTAAAGTTCCCATAAGGCCACCCTGAAAATGGACAGGAACACAATTATTCACTCCCCCGAACCGGCCATACAGGATCCTAAGCATAGTATATCCTCGGAAAGACAATTAATTCTAAGTGTTCTGCAAAAAGCTGCACTCTCCGCAGCGATGAATTGGGGCGCAGCGCACAGACTCGGTAAATGGATTGTACCTAACACAAAAACGAAACATCCCAGACTGCTTCTGGTCAAATTTCGAGGCCGCAGCATTCAAGATCTGGTACTACCTATAGCTGACAATGTAACACGGAGGATGCCAGGCATAAACATCGCAGAAGTCAGCCATGCATCACAAATCTGACCCGCATGTGGCGATGTCGGCCGTACCAGAGATCAAAGGCGAGCGCTTTGGCACAAGCCAGATCCTGGAAGGAAATCAAAAATCCGGGAGGCATGGCGACGATGCAACAGTTCAGGAGAGCTAACCACCGATGATAAAAATGATTTACTTCTATCCGGAGGAAACCTCCGAGGGGTTAGATGATACCAACCCACTGAGCAGGTAGAAGGCCAGATCGCAGCGGCTCAAACGCATGTTGGCTGATGTATACAGTTTGCTTAATAAGAGAGACTAGCTGCAAACAGCGATTCACTTCGTAGATATTCGCTTGCTCACAGAAACATGGCTCAAAGAAGAAATAAATTTTTGGGATTGGGCGCGTGGATTCCAGTGGTATCGCAGTGATCGTGGCAATGCCGTTGGAGGTGGTTGCCTATTGTTGATCAAAAGCTTTATAAGACAGTCATCCGTAAACTATAACTCCAGCTGCGTGGCTGCGTGTAATTGGCAGAACGTAAATATCTCCGTTAACTTTTAGTTAAAAAATAATTCATAGCCATTAAAGTTGTTGAAAAATTGTGATAAGTTGCAGAATCTAAAATCTTGAAAATTTGATCCCTAGAGATTTTCTTTGCTTCAATCTTCCGAAGACGTAAACAAGAAATGTGCGGCTGTTTAATGGCCTGGGGATTAATAGAAAAATAACGCAGAGTCGCTTTCTACGTTACTTCGGGAATAGGAAGGTAAAATATAATGAAAATCGACGTGATAAACGTGGAAACATATACTTTTATTTAGATTTCGGCGTGATTAGGCAGGAAGGCGTGACTATAATTTCGACAATCGAACTGTTAAGGAAACATGAGTACTAAGCCTTTTATAATACTACAAACGTGAGAGACGCCTACAACCTACTTCAACGTAGGACA
>LUCH01018256.1:0-16432 GCA_013368495.1 Paragonimus heterotremus
ATAAAGCAAAATAGAGCGCACATAGGCATTATATACCCTTCCTTTCAGTGACAACCGGACGTCTTTTGGACGCCACAGATGATGCAGTTTGGCAAAGGCAATTCGTGCCTTTGCTATCCTTGCTGATATATCATCAGCAATATTACAGGCTGACGAGATAGTGCTACCCAAGTATGTGAAACTGTTCACAGTCTCAAGCGAATTACATGCAATAAAGAAAGTAGGAGTGGAAATGCCCCAGTCTTGAAGCAACACTTTGCATTTTGAAGGTGCAAAGCGCACTTTGAAGGTGCAAAGGGCATGAGATTTACAGACTTAATCATCATCATCATGACAGCCATGACTCTGATCGCCGTTCACTCCGACAGTGACGTGGAGTACCTTAGAAGAAACACTACCGGAAAGGTTTAGATAACAGAAAATGAAACTGTTGTATGTGTACCGTAATCTGTTATACATCTTGACTGTGTTTTAGTGCAACTGTTCGTCAACTGAAGCAATTAGGCATGAATGAGCCTAAGATAGCTCGGTAGCACGCACGATGACTGTCATCAGTTATCATGAGTTCGAGTTCCAATCACCTTCATTGTTTTTGTGCGTAGAGTCGAATAACCTGCAAGCGCATTCAAGCCATAGGCACTTAAGTTGATCACGTGTCAGCATACACTTACCAAGGTAGCAATCGAAACAATTTTATGTCGATAAGACGTCTGACGCACCGAACTTTGTTCACTGTAGCCACTAATGGTTGGAAGAAGCTGCAAAGTGGCCAGGTGATGAAGTAGTCACGGGCTATAAAGGCCGTGACCACTACACCTAACAACGTTGATAGATGTCGTCTGTGAAAGCGGCAATTGTGCACATCACAGATTGCAAACCCTCTGGAATATGGCAGTGCCGTATTTAGTGGCGAGCCTGCCTGGTTGTTGACTCTTCTTTATAAATCTCCATTGACATGTGACCAGATTTACATTCTTTACACAGTTGTACTTAGTTGTCGATCAGAAACTCCGTGCGTTGCCGTCAGATACAGCAGCCTGAGGCATAGTACTTACAAGTGCGGTCTACAGCTAACAACAATAATAAAATCACTAGAATAAACTACTTAAGAAACTGGAACGGTAGTATCTTAATCGGCCTCAGCATGACAGAGCAACCAAGAACAAAAGTCACTAGTGTACATGCGCCATCAAAAGTGACTTGTATTGACCCGAGATATGGTAATCTCAGTGGTCCTCTCACTGTTTCTTTTATATTAATTCAAGGCTAACAAAAGTAGGTGTAAAGATAATGTCACACTAAGCAAATAGTGCAGATTTCAGTCACCCTGTTCAAGTCAAACGAGATCACACCTTCTGATTTAATCCAGTGCTGAAAGTGCACAATGTATTAATAGTAGCAGATGGATCTTACTCAGGACTAGTGCTTTAAGAATACCAATCTCATACGCATTAAGTACTGTAGATATCATACTGACAGTTTTGTTTTCTCGTCCTAAAATAATGCATCTTAGTAACCGTAATAATGATCAACGGTTCGAAATAATTTTAACTGAAAGTTAACGCCCATTTCTGCCTGCATTGTTTTCAACACTTAACTTTGGCCAGAAAAGATATATCTTTGTATGCAGCTAGCGATAAGCAATCTAACAACGAGTAAAGACAAACGTTCCAAAGGCTTGACCCTTCTACTGTGAGGTCTTATCAGAACGAAAGCATGTCTTGATTGAGATGCGTTTGAATGGTGCTGATAGATGCGTGCTAAAGCAAAGGCACAGCTTGCCGGATTCAG
Organism: Paragonimus heterotremus; assembly: GCA_013368495.1. Classification (NCBI taxonomy): domain Eukaryota; kingdom Metazoa; phylum Platyhelminthes; class Trematoda; order Plagiorchiida; family Troglotrematidae; genus Paragonimus; species Paragonimus heterotremus. The sequence goes on from LUCH01018256.1 coordinate 1,792, forward strand.
GTTTTCATCGAACACCTGGTTGCGTATAAGAACATATACAAACACCACGGTACTTGTTTTATGACAGAGTTGTAAAAGCATCTCCAACTAGGAGCAGCAACATCACATAGTCATCGACGGTAATACATCACTGATCGATGCTGGTACCTAACGCTCACACAACCATACAACAAAATATCGCCACTAGTTAACAGGCGAAAGAACAAGAGAGTATAGGACTTAAGTTTGCAAAATTCAAATCTCTACAAGTTACCTACAGTAAGCCGAAGCGACTGTCACCAAGCTTTGGTGTTGGAGTAATCATTGTAGGTCATACATAGAAACGTGAATTCAATAGATGGTCCCACTAGCAAGCGACCATCCCACTTTCGTATGACTGACGTACGCATATTGACCTAGCCAACATCCATTATACATAAATCAGAAATTGTGATTCTGTAACGCCGCAACGGTTTTGCACATGGCTAGCCGGATCACAGCACAAGAACGCGATGTAAAGTAATTCTCTGCCATACTGTCACAGTTTACATTAAGAGAAGGGTGGTGGACAAGATTAGGTCAGCTCAACACACAACTGTAGTAGGGTAGAGTAATGGGATAAGACAGCAACTACACTGGAACCGCACACTAACTAGCATGTGTACATAGGTGCTAGTAAAGGGAATTGACTGTTGACACATGGTACAGGTCCAAAAAACAACACCTTCATAAACAGTACCTCCCTGCGATGATCCATTTTGTGCAAAAGGATAAAAATCACTTTGACAAAACAAGTGGTACTGAAAGACCACTCGCTCACTCCTACAACTGTCTCTTCAAAACAACCTTTCTATGGCGATCATCAGTAGAATGATTTCCTTCATGATCGCTGCTGTTTCCATTTTTTCCATGCTACCATGAAGTGCTTCAAATGTGTGACTTACAATTCCAGTTCTGATCATTTGTAAACACACTGGATGATGGTCACCTCGGCAATTGGTGAATATATTGACCGCTTAATCACACCGACCATACCAGCAAACTTTCTCCTAATCTGTGTTTAGTTCCACCTCAGCCTTGCTTTCGTCATTATCACGCTCGATGGAGTGATGCATTGGTTAGGCTTCGAACAGTGGCCTAGTACAAATGAAATAGTAATCAACCAACCGCGCTTAACTTGGATGAGGGGAGCAAACATAACAGTAGCTTTATGCATTTTTAGGTCAGCCACCATTCACTCAGAGTTGTGGCTGTACAAACACCACAAAAAGAAACAACACAAAATATGTCTGTGATTTAGGTTGGATCTATTTAAAGCACATTGTGACCAATTACTTCACATACAGACAGATCAGGTTCAAATGGCTGATACTGTAAAAGAAAGTGCAATCTGTTCAGTTCGGTAGGAGCAAAAAGTTAGTGAGATTGATTTAAGATCAGTCAAAACACAGCGCTTCAAAAAAAAATATGCCAACGGAATGAAAACGTCGAAGAGAAATTGGAGATTCGACATTCCTGCCTACTAGTGTACGGCAAATCAAACAATCAAAGCTGTACAAGGTTTCTCACAGCACACAACGAGGTTAAACAAGTGTTTGACACATGTACGCCGATTTCAACAAGCTTAGATTACTAATAAGTGGTTTGGCAGATTTATTATTTTACATGAGACCCAACTGTGGAAAGTCAGGGCTTGGGCTAGATTCGAACCAGCAGCAGAAACAACATGCTTCAACGGTGCAAGCGCTTTACCAGCTAAGCTATGAATCGACACCGGGAGCTCGGAAATTTGACATTTGGACTCTGTTACCCACTGTCTCATTTAAAATCCACTAAGTGATCCAGGGGACCGACGGTCCGACAGGAATGCTAACCCATTTCAAGCTGGAATCCATCAACGCCACTGTTGAAGTATCATATAAAAGCTGAGATTACTAGAAATGAAAACAATTTCCAAGCTGCGGTCATATGTTGCCGGGATCAAATGACCGCTTATTCGATGGAGACCACGGTCAAGCAAGAAACACTTGAGGACTAAACGATATAGAAGAGGTAATGTTTACAAAATATCCCCATATCAGACAACCTGGTCTTTTTGAGATATGTCCCACTAGGAAAAATCACACACTGTAGGAATATGGTGAAAGTTATAATCTCCCTCTAAAGAGTCTAGCATTACACCTACAACAACCGATTTCGCATTCACTATGGATAGGCATTGTGAGAAGGGAGCGATGTAACAGCAATAAGTGTAGTAGCATAACAAGCAACAATTCAATTGAAAACGAATTCCACACGAAATAACCCACCTGAGTCTTCACTTCATTCAAAAGAACTGTTCTATTTACTGACTGATCAACCATTGAACCAAAGAAAGCTATAAAAAAAGATGACGATGATGATATACAATCAGATGTACTCAAAAGGTTGACAAAAGTCAATATTTTTGTTTGATATAATTTTTTTTACATAATTCAGTTGAAATCATGAATCCTCGTTTGCTTCTAGGCAAACGACTAACGTGAACGCATCAGCAAAAAAGGAAGCTTTCAAGACTTAACATAGATATATAATGCTTCGAGTATATTGTGTACTCCATCAAAAGCTTTTTTCCCACCGTCGAATGACTGAAGATACAAAAGCGCATATCGCGAGTCTACTGTGTTCGTGGTAAGTTGTTTAGAGACAATACAGAAAAAGAAAACAACGACTGGATTTCACTGGAAACCATGATCAATGAAATTCCCTTGCCCCGGTTAATCTTTCCGAACAGATTGAACAAGCAGGACGGTTCCAGTCAAGAAGAAACAACAAGAAAATTTTGATCAATGCAGTTGAAAAGCGTTATGCCAGCAAGGTGCGCCACATAAATATCATGTGCAACTATTACTGTGTATATGATTTTAAAAACATGAACACTGAAGCAGTTGTACAGAAAGCCGACAATAACACAGGCAAACAAGCAAACGAATTTCATCACGTATAACGAAAATGTATAATATACTGCAGTGTTTTCTCTCAAAGATGCATAAGGTCACCTGATTAGAAGCCTACACGGGGCAACGGATTTAATCTTTAGAAGTTCATTACTACATCACGTGGGGGTAACACGGAATACCTCTCACACTATCTGGAACTGAACGAATATTTCAACAATTAGTCACGGTACATCAGTATCTGCATGATGAATTGATATGAAACAAAAGAAGGATGCCTCACTCTGAATAAGGTATTCTGATACAGATAAAATACCGTGTGTGCACGCAGTACATCAATTAATTTCTTTTTTCTTTTCAAACAAACAAGAGCCTCCAACAACGCAGAATGGAGAGAGATAAAAAATCACTTATTGCCGAAGTTCTCAAACAATGAGAATTTCAAACAGAACGTCACTTTATTACTTTATTCCACAAAATTCTGGTAAACCACAACGGAACCTTATCTAAATGTTTAAAATTAGTTGCATGTTAATATGTGATCAGAAACCGCAAACTGCTTTGTCCAGTTGAATTTCAACGCTATAAATTGGTCATTTATCCCACCACTACGCCAACGTACACATCAACTCAAATTGTAGTGAATCCAACGATTAGAATGTAACGAGAAAATCCAGCGAGTACGCAAAAACGACCTGTGTTTTGCATAAAAACAAGATCCACATGAAGCCCCTATGAATCTGAAACCTAAAGTGGTGAAGAAGAGCTGACAGACTAGAGAATCGGCTGCGAGAACAATTCAAAGCCAATAACTTCCATATCATGGGCTACAAATGTTCCTAACCACTGCCAATTCTTCAGGAGAACAACGTCGGAAATAATAAATAAAGTGTATTCCGCTCTGCTTAGCACAAAACATATCAGTGAGTATTTGCAAGCACGTCATTTTGAAAGCCCAAAATGATAACAAAAGCGGAAGCAGCAAGTTATTTTTTGGAAATTAATAAAACGTTTCAGGTTTGTCAGACGGTTTTCACTCATTTGAAAAAGTTATGAAGCTTACAATGATAGAGCGTCAGCAGATAAGCCAATAATAAAACTGAATTGAAACACACAACACACACAGACTCAGAACAAAATAGTGAACGGAAAATGTTTAACGGTCTAGGTTACCGCAATGCTTGAAAACGTCAGTCTTGAGACTATACGGATATTTGAAAAACTAGGATTGTTTTCAACCCCTGATTGATAAGCAGAAAATCTGCGGAACGTTATCTGCAGCCTTCACTCACAAGTTCGTTATGTTGCTTCACTGAGTTGGCCGCAGAGCTGAAAATCAGTGCACATTAGACAACCGACTCAAAAACGTTTTGCAAGACAGTATTAATCTGATTCGGCGCACATTACAAGATTACTACATTTCGAGTGCCAATACAAAAATTACAGTCTTAATTGATAATATCACGGTTAATTTGTCTCAAGGGTTTGTGCCTTAAACCAAACAAATTCAGACATGCGAGTAAAACCGTGAACGCAAACAAAAAAAAAACAATACGTGGGCGAAACTAACTCGGGCCCCATATGATTCCATAAAAAGTAGATGAATTAAATGACTCATTAACGAATGACTAAATCAACAAAATAGAAAAACACCAATTAATATCGGAGGCATAAAGCATGTTTTCCAAGCGTTTCATGTTTTATCAACCCAGGCGTTCACGCGACCCCTTTATTGAGACTTTTTTGACCTAAAAAGTAGGGTGTTAGACACAGAGTGACAAAAAAATGCTTCATTTGCAGCTGGTAAACAAAAATTAGAAACTTATTTACACAGACAGGGGTACCGACAACAATGGAATTTGCCAATCACTGCAATTTATGGTGCAAGCGTTACATCTGCATTTCGGTGAAGACTAATGCGTAACGATTCAGTGAAACCAGTCCATATATGCAAGTGAGGATAGCGACAGTGCACGGTGCTCTCAAATCTATGACATATCCAGTACCACAAATGTCTATTTGACTGAGGAGAAAGCATAATTGTTCATCAGTTTTAGCCGGCGTCGAACATCAGTTAGCATGTATGAAGTGGGTTGGTCATGTGAACATCTACCGGCCATCCGCGTAAATTTATAAAAGTCCCGAGTTTGCAACCGATTGTCAGGGTAAAAAAAATACATTTCCAAGGAGGCTGGGCGTTATGCAAGCCTTGACCACTCCATTTGTCGTGGTCGATGTGTGCCACCTTCCAGGCCTATATATATATATATATATATATATATATATCAATTAAAGTTAACAGACAGTGACTGTTTCTTATCGAGACGATTGGGTAACTTGATCATTGTTCACAAGCGAAAGTGGCTGAGAGTTCACATATGATAATTCGGTCGTGCCTAATGTGAGGTCAGTGGCTCAGTAATAAAATGGTTGTTTCATGAAAACGTTACCAGAGTTCTAAGCCTTGCCGTGGCAAGGATATGCACTACTGATGAGCTCTAGTGAAAGCGAAACTCGAGTCTAGAGCTTCTTTTTGAAAGGGACCGACTGGAAAATCTATGAGAGTGCGACACCTGCGATCAACTGTGGGTGATGTTCAACTTGAAATTAACCAAATCCCCGATTACTCACCAGTAATATATATATATATATGTATATATACCTGATGGGCAACTGACCGTATCCCATGGAACAGCCTGGGTTTTATGATTCATGATTACAGTATTGTTTGACCAACTCGCGGTTCCGTTCAACCGTTGGTATTCCTGGTAAATAAGGCACGGCGCGACAACTCCTCAAGTAGAATATGGGTCACCTGGTTCATAAGCATAGGCTGCATGACTTAAGCCCAATAGTTTTACAATAAGATGGCAGATAACCCGGTAGGTTTTCTCATCAAGGCACATCTAGAACGCCAGTATGATTCTAACAGGTTTATCCCGTTCCTATGGTAGAAGTCCTCGTTCCGAGGGCAGTCCAGAGAAATGATTTTACATCGTTTCGATGTTTCAACGGTAACCATCGCCAACCAGGTAGGGGATTCTGTGACAGTTCCAGTCGCTGCTCAGAAACCCTATCCGACGTGGAAGTATACGAAAGCCAGTGAAATACCTACATTAACCGCATACATACACAGCACAGAACTGAACAGAGGAATAGGCGTATTGTTACAAACTACGAACCACACACAGAAACAGGTTATTGTACTTAACACAACAAATTCTCCACATGAGCAAAACTGACTGCGTTTTCGTACCAAGTCTGGCAGTATCTCCAAACATAAGTGTATCGCCTCCTTCGGTTCCCAACATGGAAAGTAGACATCAGTTGACGGCAAGCCTTAAAGTCAGTCCTCTCCTGTCCCAATGTCAAACCACGGACTAGCCACCATGATGCTTTTTCTAGCTGACCGCGATTTCTATAGATGATGCTCAGCAGAATATAAAACGGTGGAGTAGTATATGAAACATGTGTCTGAGCCGGCAGAAATGATGACGAGGGAAAGTGTTGCGTAGAAAGATGTACAGATTGATCCCACAGCTCAGTTGTATGACAGTATCGCTTCTCAAACGATGACTCGGTCAAACAGCAGGAACCATGCAGAAATCGTGAATGTCAACGGGTACTAGCCGGAGAGCACCAACCGCTCACACAAATCAGGTTCTGCAATCATACAGCAGGACCGATCATATGGCAGCGGGGGATAATTGAAATTTGGTGAGGGGTAAACATCGTTCTGAAGCAACAAGTGGCGATTGTAGCTTTACAAATGCGGCTGACGACCGTTTCGTCCTTACCATCAGGAACACATACGAAATTCTCCATGTAGACAAATTTAATGGCCATGTTGAATAGGTCGCCACCAAGGGTTAACGTACATACAGACGCCTGCCAACCTCGAACTAGTATTCTGCACTACTAGGGAGAGCGTACATTACCTACCAAACAGATGATATTGCCATCCTTTTCAAAGTAGTTTGAATGGCTGGTGAAATTTGTCACATAGAAGAAGTTTTACACCACCAGAGTATTCGCTTCCTTATGTTAGGTCCAAGATATCGTCTATGGCAAAGTTGAAAAAGAGTGATAGTCGATAACCTCGTAAATAGAAAATCGCTCGGTCGTATGGTAGCTTCTTCAGCTAGTCAAACTTTATTGGTTTCCCTATCCCTATTTTGATGCAGCTTCTTCCGAAATATACTTCGCCACGTTTACGCCTGATGGCGGTTTCGACAAAAAAAATCACTCAGCTACGCATGTACGCATGTATATATGTATGTATGTCCCTCTGATATTTCTATTACCTTGGAGCGGTGGACAGATTTGTGTGATGTATTTACTCAGACAGCCATTTTGACTAGATTGTGTAATGAGGCATGATCCTATGGGTATATGGTAAAACCATTTCTAGGGATGGATCACCGCTGTCTACCACATGGTAGAAAGGGCTGGTAGCCCCGAGTGAGACAAGCCTTACGAACCAAGACAAGCGCAGGACTTTAGGCGCTGGCTTCATCCTCTACCAGATAGGTTACCTAGCAGGCAACGCTCTGGAGCACGATATCTGTTTCACAATGGCTGATTACACCAACTTTTTCATTACAGACGAATGACAAGGCGTTCGCTTCTGATCTATAGTCAGCTCCCCGCCAAAATGCGTCCAACACCGATGGTTAATCGACCGTTTTCCTTCCTAAATTTCAACCTACAAGTTTGGCGCACCACAATAACCTGACTGAATGCCCTTGGACCTAACAAAACTTGCGTGGTCACAAAGAACAATGAGAGTCTGCCCTATTTATGTGTCCATTGCGATCTGGCTACTATAAACACCTGGCTGTGGTTTAATGCGAGCGATATCATGATCTACACTCACCCGAAAACCGGTCATTCCCATTCGACTGGTCGCGTGATCGAAACATAGCGCAACATGTGTAATGTACGAGTCACATGAGTAATGCGCAGCACTGAATGCAGCACGGACCACGCATTCCTCAGGGCTAAGTTGTTTATTCATATCTTCAAATCAGTTTATTACAAATACGCCCAAACAGCAGCGAAAACTGGATGCTAAACGATTGCAGAACTTAAGGACGAAGACGGTTTTCTAAAGCACCGTCGCTATTTCTTGCAAAGGCTCTGTCACGTCCATTGCTCCTGTAAATCTGTTATATATCAGGAAGTAGACCGCGCCAGCAGCCATTAGAATGGTCAGAATCCAAAGTCTGAAATGCCCAGAATGGCTTGACAACAAGAATTCAGTTGTCTCGAGCCTGATGTGAGCAAGAAATGGATTGTTTGCAGTTCCCATAGTGAGCCCAGACAACGCACACAACAGGATCACATTCAGCGGCGCTCCCAGTCAACTCACTGAACGACTGGTAGAAAAAAGCAAGGTGAGTTGGTGCAAAGTTATTCTGACCGCCGGCGATACAGAGGGTTCTATGATTCGCCTAAGCGATTTTCACTCGTCCTTTAGTTTACCAAAGTGATAGTGAGCGCGGACTCTGATGTCTTGTGTACACAGCCGGAGAGTAGCGAGGAAGTATGGTGAAGACATTTCAGCAGCCTTACAGAATCGGCCGGCCCCCACCATATATAACAGGAATTAATTTGTCACAAGCCATCAGACGGAAACATCCTTTCACCGCGGACTTGAAAGAAGTGCAGAAGACTAGTGGACAACTGTGAGGTGAAAAGACGGCGAGGGACGGTGGATCCTCATGAGATAGTTTGATGCATGATGGTCCAGTTATGGAACACACTCTGCTCCAGATGGTTCACTCCATCTAGAAACGGGAGACAGTTGTGTGAGGATTTTAATCATTCTTCCGTCGTAACTTTTTTAAAAGGTGGGCGAAGTAAGCAAAGCACTGAAGTTTATCCAATTACTAGTCCGTTGAGCTATGGTCGAAAGGTTCTTGCAAGAACTCTACCTGACCCAGTTAATGCCGAAGTTTTCCAGACCAATGTTCCCGATGAGCAACATGGATTCCGGGCGAGTTTCAATATGATTCACATAGTGTTCACTGCATGACAGATCTAGGAGCAGTGCCGTAAACGCAACCAGCCACAGTACACCATCATCATGGGTCTCACCAGGACATTTGAGTCAGTGAGCAGTGTGTCAATGTGGACGGCGATTAAGTTTGAATGTCTAAGTAATTTAGCTAATTTCATTAAGACGTCGCAAGTGAGTAATGAGGCGAATATGTGATCGTGGGAATCGACCTCTGGTGATTTTGATATTGTCATCGGCGTGAAACAAGGCTGTGTCCTAGCTCTAACTCAATGCACCTTACATTTAACTGTAATCTTAATAGTCACTCTTCGTGACTTGAGGAGCGTGTACGAGCTGGAAACTGCGCGTATGATCGTCTACTGAATATCTGAAGTTTGGGTGCTCAAAAGCGTGCTACTTTATTCGGCCGTCTATAGGTCTTTGTTCGCAGACGATAGTGCGTTATTTGCAACGGCTGATCACAGTTCACGTGGTCAAGGCATCCAACTTTTGACTGGAAGTCAACAAAGGTAAGACTCATTCTTCCTTTCAGGCTTCTTCGGGTAGAGATGCGATGTCTACATCTGAAATTCGCATCAAAGGAAACAATGTGAATGGTTGCCTAGATTTTTTACATACGAGTAGCAATCCATAGACGGATCTGTCCGTGGACTGCCAGTTCTGAACGCATGTAGCCAACGCAAACGGTGTCTTCCAGTGATATGAAGGACGCAGAGAGACGATGCGCAGCCTGATGGTGGAAACGAAAATGCTTATCTAAAAATCGATGTAAAGCTCCATGATGTGTGCCGTATAGCCTCACAAGTTAAAGTGCATTTGCAAGACCGCTTCGATTAAGTATGATTTAGTTCGAATGGTTTTGCTGAGGTTGTTAACAGATTTGTGAGCCGAAGAAGTTGCCACAACGGTGAATAAACAGATAATGAAACAAAAGCTAGTAATGTCAAAACTGAGGCCATGTTTTCCAATACATCTCTCTGACAACAGAGGAACGTCTCCACAAAACCTAAGGGTCACTTTCAAAAAGATACTTTGAGGGCTACATAACTGTGCCGTTGTGAAGCTTGGTCGCCCATAGTGAGAGTTGAACCGTCTCCAAATGTTTTCTCACCGATGTCAGAGCAGCATCGCTCGCATCAAGTTGAACCAACATGCAGACAAAGATCAAGCCAGAAAAGAAAGGTTTAGTAGTGAGTACCAGACGACTTTACTCGACAATTTTCAAAAAGGCGCATATTCAGATGGCCACGTTACGCACCAAGAAAACCAGTCAATCATCTGTCACAAGGAGCGTCTTCCCCCATGTCGCAATCGATTGACCTAGGGTGAAAAATGGACGGATAATGAGAAATGGTCACTCTCCGAGAGGTTAGCCACTGTACGTCCGGTATGTCCCCCGAAATCAGGTCCTCGCGAATCACAGAATCGGTGTCTGGAGAATTCAGGTCAAACGGTGGCTAATCTGATTCAGTAGCTTGAATGTTGTTGGTTGGCTGAGATATCAGTAAAATGAATACAGTTAACGACGCAAGGACGCTGTGTTGCCCTTGGCAATCCATTTACACTTATGGCCCAACTGTGTTTATAAAATACAAGCACCTTGGTGCTGATTGTCCAAATTCGGATAGGTCGTTTTTAGTATTTAAGTCTCATCACTTTTATTTGGTTTGCTTACTATTATTTAACCAGATCCATACTTTAAATCTCGATTGCTCTCATTTACACCAAAACTCGGCCTCATCAAAACAGGATTTCACAATAAGTTATACTGACATCGTAAATATTCCAACAGAACTACAAGCCGCGAGTTTCTCTGGCAGCGCACCCGTCCCTGACTCCAATAATAGTGGAAAACACACTAGCGGACTCAAAAATCAAAGTCCGTCCGGTCAGTTTTTAATCACATTAGTTTGAGGTTGAAAATCGAACACGTACTGTAGCTTTCAACGTTCGCAGAGGACAGGACAATTTTGTGTACAATGATTTAAATGCACAACCAGTTAATAGAATAAACACTTAATTAAGGCGGTGAAACTACACTTACGTCGAATTTTTCGTCTGTCGCCACGTAGTGAGTGCGCACGGTCATATTAATTATTAGAAAGAAAAAACGGATTTCCGTTACGATGTTGTAAGCCTAGACGCCACGTCGGGGAAAAAAGAAACAACAAAGATGGGTAAGCTATTTAAAGGAGCAAACTCTATCGCAACAGCAGCATTGCTGACCCGCACGATGTGACATTTCCGACAGCGGGTAAAATCATGGATGCATATCACCTTTCAGGCCCGAAACAACAAGCCAGTGGTTTCCTACAGAACGAGACCTTGATGGTTGGACATTAATTCCTCAACAAACTTCATGTACTGGTTGTTTCACTGTCTGTCCCAGCCTAGCCCATGACATGTCAGAAAATGGGGTGATATACAGAAAAGACATTAGAATCGCTATAGTCTAGAAAGCACGAGTGAGAGGATCGATGTGTTCAGCTCCCTTATCAAAATAACCAGGTAAACTTATGGTTGTATGTGCGATACTCCCAAAACACATGTGCAATCTAGCCAAGACGCTGATGATCAAAACGGACAAGTCTTGAACAGCAGCTTCGAGAACGAATTCACTTTGAGGGAAGCATCAAAGTGCTACGCGTACGAAAGCGTTGTACGTTAAGTTATACGAATAAAGTCCAAGTTCATGCTGGTGCCAAAAACATCGAAATTTGAACAATGACGTGATCCTCAGTTATTCGTTAGTCATTCGCTATCGTCCGGTAATTCACACTGAACATGGTGAATTTTGTCACAAAGTGAGATTTAGTATCAGTGAAATCTCTTTATCCAGTTGTCTCCTAAATATTTACTTATGAACCAGTATGTGTGTGCGTGTTGAGACTCTCATCAAGTGTCCATAACTTGTTTTGTTGCATTATTTATATTATTTCAGGTATAACTTCTCAAGTTTACGAAGAGAACCCACAGTACTCCAAAGTGCTTACAAGTTATGACTGAGTTTTGTGTGGTCATTCACAGATTGTTCACCGCTGACGGCAAAAGCTTTCGTCATGAAGAAACTTACCGATCCTTCTGAAAATACTTAGCCATGCTTTTTTGTATCTCTTATACATACTACAATACATGATCGGAAGAAGCACGGAAACTCATAGTTTTGCAGCGACCCGAACGTTCTGCAGACTTAATTACATTCACTGCGTTTATCTGCAAACCGTGACTGATAAACTAGCCATAAACAGACAGAATGTAGAATAAATCTGGCTTTGAGAAAACAATGCTGTAGTTTGCACATCGCTCATCAAGTTAAATGGAGTTTGTATGACAAATCTATGAAGCAAAAGGAGTAACCCATAAAATCGTTTCTAAACTAAAACTACTGTCTGAATCTACACAAGAATAGTTATATAGCCAACTCGCTACATTGTTTCAGCGTATCCGTTTCCCGTAACTTTGTCAGTAATGAAGAGCTGATTGATGACGTACATCCTATCTTCAGGACCAGTGCAATCACCTGCCTGGAACTAATTCTCTGCAAGTAATAAAGTAGCAACATGTATAAACTAACATAGTTCCTAGTTGTGATTAAACGGATTCAATTACCTCAATACTAATAGAGGTGTGGTCTTTCCAATTTATACTGCACACACGTAATTTGGTTGCCAGTTGCACTTCTTCAACAGTGAACTGTTTATGTAGTTTTCATCTGTAACAGGCCTGCTTATGAATTTTCCGTGGGCATATGCGAGCTGCAGTTTCCTTCCAGCTTGAATAGCTGAGTTTTCTTACCACATACATCCACGGAGATGAGCTTTCGAATTCATCAAGAAAACCTACAGAAGCGTGATTGGTTTACAATCTTTCGTCTGACATTTCGTGACATAACATCGATGGCGTCTATGAATTGGAACTGACAAAATCGTATCTACCGCCATGCTGTGGGCTTCAGTCAGTGCACAATAAATGTTTATATGTGTACAATTGTCTGTAGCGTGATTTGTACACAGCCATGTTCACAATCACTTCAGGCTTCTTGAAAATCTAACATATGCTCATGTGGCTGTTTTGGGCAGTGTAGAAAGTTGAAGGTTAGCAGTGCCATGCGCGGTAGAGTGAGAATATAGGTTGCCGCCCAAGTATGATATCGAAAATGGTGAGATTTTCGAGCTTTGCCTCATTCTTTCTTTGGGCCGCTTGTGACCGGCGTAGGTCTGAATTACTTGTTTTCATTGTTATAACTATGCATGCCCTGTTGGCTAAAGCGTTAGGTCGATGTTCACACATGTGCGTTTATCATTACTTATCTGATTTAATTGTAAACCCATCTTATAATAGTCCGAAGAAGGTGTACAGCAAGCGACATGTACTACAGGTAACCTTCAGAGAAATATACTAACTTTCATTTCTTCTCTTCCTGTCCGTACGGATTACTTAATTAATTCGTATAAGTTGACGCAGTTGAAAACGGATTACTGAAAATCCATAAATCACGTAGAACAGCCACAGCTCTGTGAACAGTTTTCTAACATTCTGGTGCAAGAATTTCGGACTTTCGATTGACAACAACCGTTTCATCTTGTGCACATTAAACCTGAACTTCAACATGAACGTGGTCAATAGTAATCCTTCGAGATTTCGGTGAATTTGCCAACGGACAAAGTGCATTGTTTTGAATGAATAAGATGAATTATCACTGTTCACGTTTCTCTATTAGAAGTGACTCGCAAGAGAATTTTTGACTGCATGAACTGTAAGTAGGTTTGTCAGAGAAGTACTTCGCCGTTTCGAAAGGAACATGCAATAATTGGGTTGGAACACAGCTGAATATGACGCAATAAGAAGCATAAAAAGACGACAGTTTATTGCTAGGATTACAGTGAGTTTGAGTCCGAAGAATTAAGAATGACGTCACACGCCCTCATTGGGCCTCCGGGTGTAGGCTTAAACTGCATGTTCCATAATGGTGTTCATGCGGCGTTTATTGCGTTTACTTGGGACTCTTATGCATCGACTCAGGACAGCTGTAAATGAATTAATGCTCCACTTGTTGCCCTCTCTCTAACGACACTTACGACACTCGATAACAACAAGGAGCGCAAGCAAGACAAGTGAAAAAATGGACTGCGTAGTTTGTGGAAATATACCCCACAAAATTGGGTTACATTTGAATGTAATAAAATACGCTATACATTCTGAACAATGTAAATGAACCTACTGATTACTGCAATTCATACGCACTCATTTTGTGCCCGTTGCGACATAAGTGATCTCATGCGCCAGAATGTAATTTACTATGCACATATATCCCGACCAGGTAGCAATAGCCAATATCAGGCGTCCGTCATATCTGGCCAGTTTTAGTTCAGCGGAAGCTAATTAAAAATGTACAGTCATGGAAGCATAGCAGGAGATGCAAACGTGAACCGCGCATTTTCAACAGTTAACAGGTTAACTAACATGAATAAATTAGTTGGGCCACCAGATGGCGTTGGCTACAGCTACATGGTCGTAATCTGTGAACGCAGTCAGTTGCACAAAGCCCACGCGACCGTTTATATTGCTACAGATTTGAAATGACGTATATCGACTACAATGGTCTAATGAGTCCTTCATATCTGCCAACTTCTACGTTGTATCCCGCCACATCCTGATATCCTGATATGCACTTTTTCAAAACCAACAGGAGCTTTTTCAATCG
>LUCH01018257.1:0-16306 GCA_013368495.1 Paragonimus heterotremus
CTGCTACTGAATAGCCGCGGTATCAGTAGTATATTACGATCGCTGAACTCCACTGCACCATTATTTCTTGCTTGAATACTTTCTGAAGTTTCCTATAGTTTCCCCATTAATTCTGTGGTCAAGTACGTGCACTGAGATGGTCGCTAACGAGTATTTTATTTCTACGGATCATTTTCATCATACTTCTCTCTCTTAATAATCTCATTACTAACAAGTAGTTTGACAGATCTGTGATTTTAGATGAGACCCAATTGTGAAAACTCAGGACTTCGGCTGGATTCGACTCAGTGACAAAATCTAAATGTGGAATTTCCGAGCTCCTGAAATGACCTCATAATTCTGCTGACAGAGCGCTTGCTGCGTTTAGGTATGGTGTTTCTGTCGCTGGTTCGAATCCAGTCGAAGCCCTGAATTTTCACAATTGGGTCTTATCTTAATAATTTGTCTCAGCTCTAACAAGATCTCTCAGACATTTCCGTTCGCTCAATGTCTTATATGTCGAACTTGATAAATATGATGCACCTGGGGTGAATTCCGTGCTGGTCGCAGGATCATGTCACTCAACTAGCTGGATTCTGTGAACTTCATGTTCAAGTTTATTGGTTACGAACAAAAATAATACGCTGTGGCATTTCACTACTGCAGAGTCTCTTTCGCCTCACGAAGTACCCATCCATATGTTGTATTCAGGAGGGTCGAACAAAGACGTATTTATGTTTCCGGACGTATGGTTAATTGTAATTTCATACTTCTGCGGCCACAAGGCCCAGCGACCATACTTAACTAAAAGGACTTTCGCCGAACTAATCCATATCAAACGTTTCTAGTCAGTCTATATGTTGAAGTATCGGTCTAGCAAATATAATCCGTAGTTGTACAAAAACCGAACTATTCTTTTTGTGTCACTTATTAATTGCATTCGACCGGCATCGAAACCCGACTGGAATATTCTGCAACTAGTCAGTGCGGTCCCGATTCTCATGGCACTAACATCTGTTGGGACTGCGAAGCTCTGTTCATCCACTGTCACCTTCAGGACCAAGTAACCTTGATTAATGGGCTATTGGATTTTAACGACAGATTGAGTGCGAGTAAGTTCTGTGACAAAATAGACGATTTACAAGAGACTGAAACGTACTTCGGCTTGTTTCGAACCAGTGATAGAAACATCTAACCCAAATGCTGCAAACACCGTACCAGGTAAACCACTGTAATTAGGATGAACGAACGTAATATACTACTCACACGACTACTATTCAGTAGTAGGACCAGAGCATATGTTTTGACATCGAAGTAGCCGCTGGAAAAATACAGGAAGAATTATCGGAGTGCAGAATCGCCCAAAATGTTCCTTGCTACGTCTGTCATCTGTGGCAACCGAGACAGTGTGGGCCGAGTACTGTATGTGAATGAGTGTTTTTCTTTATGGTCCTGTTTAACCGGCTAACGCATGTGTTGCTTTATCCAATAAATAACGCTTGTGCCACTTGCGTTCTTGGGTCACAACACCACGAAGTAAGCAGGAGGCTCAAGAATTTCACAGTTGGACTGAATTACTCACCGAAACTTTATGAGAGATCCTCTGTGTAATTCAAAGCATTCGCTATCTGGACAGAATGTTTTAATCAGTTCATGCTGGAATCCAACAACGCCATTATAAAACCCGCTGAATGATTCAGGGGAATTGTTACCCAAGCAATCCACTCGCATTACTGACAAGCAGTGCAACTGCAGTAATCAGCCGTGGCTTTGGTGGATTTCAGCGTCAGCTAATTGCGAAATGCTGCCGAGACAGTGAATCTTCTAGATCTTTTGCTGGATGTGGCACAGTGACTTGGGTTGTAAACTGAGCCTGACTGTGAAATTTCTGGGCTACCAGGCATGACTTCGTAGTTCAGCTAGCAATACACTTGACACGTTTGGGCGTGTTGTTTCTCTGTTTGTTTCGAATTTACCTGAAACTCAGATTTTCCACTATTGGGTCTTCTGTAAGATTTTACTTGGAAGCTTTATACCATTAAGATGGTTACTTCTTCTTTCTCTTCTTCAATAGTTCGTAGAAAGCCTTTACCGTGCCCTGGTGCTTCACTCACCTGTTGCATCATGATGACCCGCCCACCCACTTGATCGATTATGATCAACATTATAATAAGAGAACAGAGGTGTTGTGTATTGTTAACGCTAGTTATAATTATTTTACACCGTATACCTGAACGTAATGCTATTTCGGATGAACCCATCTCTATCGTGCAGGTCATTTTTGTTGCTTTCTTCCAGTTCATTGCTTGAGACAAAACTACCCACAAACCTCCCACTGATCTATCCCGCGTATCCAGTAAGTGTATGGTCTTCATCAACGCAAGACGCTCATCCACTAGACCTCATCATATCGGGCATCAGTGATTCAATATCCATCATGCTATTTCATAACAAACATATACAAACAGCATTAGAATGGAGTACCGTTATAGCCAAATTTAAGTTTTTTAGGATTCACCATAGGTATGTAAGATTCACCATATCACGCTGTATCGTGCTATACTACTTGCAAACGAAGATACATGTTGTACAACAAAACCAGTAAGGAAAAAAACTGGCGATTCGGAATTATAAAGATGTTTCTGAATTTGCCGAAACGTTAAGGTAGTTAAACGCTACATGAATGCGTTTATTTTCGATTGATGATACATCTTTCTTTACTAATGTCCTGCTAAGTGAGACAAATGGGCTTCTGGGTTATGACATCAGTGCCATCAATAAATGGATACCAGTAGTTGAACTGAAACAGTTATTGTATCGCTGCACGTAAAACTTTTGGTTTACATTTCCCGACAAATTATACCACCAAAAGGATCGAGTAGCAATCGAGCTACTGTTAGGCCCTTTATTAGCTGATATTCGTTTATGGTAAACCTTGAAGGTAGTTCACTAGCAGACCACATAGTCAGTTATGTGGACAATATTATTTGCATGGCAGACAAATCGAAGAGCCTAAATAAAACGCTGATGCCCTTCAACTGTGTACACAAAAATATCCTCTTTATCCTGGAGCCTGGATCATCCATAGATATAACGTTTGAAGACGTGTTCATATCGCTTCGTGAGGTTGGCACAATACAACATGAAGCAACTTGGTCAGGTCAGCATATCAACTTTAATAGCTTTGTACTGTTGAGACAAGGAAGGAGCCTATTCCGATGTTTACTAGGGAGAGCTGTGAAAAATGACACTATAGAATAGGAGAAACAGCTTTTATTCAGCAATGATTGAAAATGGCTACTAAGAATGGCTCACTTTTAAGCACAAGCTAATAAGCACAAACGTTAGTATACCGTAAGCTGCAGACAAAAATCTTACTCAGACTTTGTTACCGTTCAAAGGCGATAGCTCTGCTGAAGACATATCCAAGTAACAAAACGTGTTTCGCAGCTCAATTAAGTGTCCGGTTTACTTACACATCAGTTTTGCGTTCCCGGAAGAAAAATATATTGGCTGTACACGCTGCCTCTTTTTGTGTTTACTGTTTCATTTGTTCCCGTGGGACAAACCACGTAAACCACGCAACAGGGCAATCATTTGAAAGCATCTGGGAGCATCATCCAACGTGGCTAGCTCGGGGATTGACAGACTTTTTCATCGGTGGTCGCTGAGTTCTTGGTCAAATCAAACTAGCCGACCAACCGGATCGACACGTTTAGGCTGATTTATCAAATCTGCAGGGCGCAATCGAAGTAGGTGAAATGTCGTTTACTAGCAGTCGCAGAGGCTAATGCAATCCGCTTACACTCACTCCCATTATGCACAAAAAAAGCGTCCGTTCAAAGCACTGAACCTCCCGTGGCTATGCATCCATATTTGGGATAGATCTGCCACACAGGCGTGCTGACTTCTTCACAAAAGTTTCAAGTTCATGTGTTGGGTGTTATATAACCAGACCTCACGAGTCTGACTAAGCAGGCATTAATGATCATCACCACTTAACCAACTGATGCACTATAACCGGTAAACTGGTATATATGTGTTTGGCTTGAAGTACAGAAAACAGACTTGGTTTGCTGAGCGTCTCTTCTTAAAACACAAAATCAGATGAGTTGATCTATCAGCTTACAGTTTTCTTTGATCACACTTCGACCCAAATATTTTTCGATTGCGTTTCTCCGGAATGTATCTGGTAAACCCTGTCTGAATTGAATGACTACCTGGAGTGTACAAAGCAATGCTTTTCTAGGGCAATATGTGCATAGACCCTTTTTTGGAGATAAGTTAGTTGCGTTGCTTATTTTGAAGATATTCCAACAAACAACAATGAGGGAGAGAGTAAACAGGCAGGTAAGAGCAGTAAGTCTATCCATTTTTGAATAATTGATTGTTCTATACTGTGATCAAATTCCTATGAAAACCATGTACGAGCATACCAGTGATGCAGATATATCGTAGTGCCACTAAGATATTCGGCCTGTCTGATCTGTTTGGTAAAGTTTTGTAACAATGAATAGGTAAAAGGCGAAACCGATGCACATTTTGATTGTCCTTCCTCTATCGTGCAAACCTTGTGATACAATGTACACCCATTTCATTTCGTACATTCCATCGTAATTAGGTCAGAAAGTTCGTTTCATTTGACCACAGAGTTAGATGGACGACACGGTAGTCCAATGACATTTTGGTACAGTAACACCAGATTCGAGGGACATAAAATTCCCGTAAGTAGGTCAACAGATGATCTTAATGTTCACATACCTCTACTACTGAAGTGAAAGTCGAGTAAACGTGTGCAAGCTTTGAGGGTATTGATCTGCATTTGAAAAATATGGACTAGGTTACGCCTAGGACTGCCCAATTAACCTATGATAACGACCGAAACACCCAAGGTATGTGTTTTCGATTGGCGACAAATATTCTGTTGTTTGTTTGTGACTAAGTATGTGTGCTTCTGAAATGTCATGTTACATCCAAGTTTCTGTTGGTTTCTGCGTAGTGATATATATATATATATATATATATATATATATATAATTTTTTTGCAAGGGGAGGAATTGTGTTTCCAAATTAATTAAAAAAGTAGAGACAACAGAGAGGTGGGCCGGACAATCAAAGAGAGAGCAAACGAACCACATAAATGTAACGAGTTGAAATACTGAATGGCTTCGACAAAGAACAGGCCACATTTCATTTGGAGCCAGAGAGTGATGCTATCGGAAACAACAGTAAGATACACCGTCTGGATAGAATGTATTTAAAAGACTTAAATATCCGATGTGTACACAGTTGCAAATTTGAATGGAAGTCAAGTTATAAGGAGTTTCGTTACATTGGCTAGTCAAATTTTCGAAGATAAATGACCCTGAGTTCCTACTTGGAGCACATATAATTGCCGGAGTTTCGTTAAAATCCTTGGAAGGGATGTACACCTAATATCGCTGCAATCATCCACACCCAATAAAAGACGTAATCCCCCTAACTAGGAAAGGACAGTTAGGGGACCGTTCTTCTAATTTTGAGTTACAAATAGGCAGGTTACTGTGTGGGCAGAAGTTTCCAGTTAGAGTGTGAGCACTCTGAAACACTCTATCAACTTTTGCGGCCACGGCAGTTAGGCTTCTTTCTCAAAGGCCTACGATAAATTTGTTCTGACTAGTGAGAATTTCTTCCTGAAAATCCCTGAAGTTTCATAATAGAATTACTTCGTTTGCTACTGGTGCGTCGTTTTTGTTTTCCACTGTTCTTTCTCCTCCTGATTGGTCATTGATGTACGACCAACAATGTTTATGTGCGTTTGGGCCGTATTGATTCTGAGCTCTGTAATCACGTGGTTAACCGTGATAGTCTGCCTTTGTAATACTGAGTGGAATTGAAAAATTCGAACCAAATGCATGCGGTAACTGAGGTGAACTATTCGTGATCCTTACAGGGCACAACAAAAACTCTACTTGTACGGCACATACAAGAGCTCCAACCGGAACTACGGTTCTGGTCAGCCCGGACTGCAATCTCTTACCCTATCGGATATGCGTACCCTTTTGTTTTCGGGTTTACCATTCTGTGTTTTTCAGCTGTGTCAGTAGGCTACTTCAACTTTGCTGCCCCAGAACTGTTTTCTTTTAGACACGTAACATCCGTTAAAATTACTCACGTCTAGTTCATTGATCGTAAGCGTGCAAACTATGGACACATACTACCCGTCAAAAAACATGTCCATTTCATTTCGACGAAACAAACGGCTGCTATTGGTCTTACTAATTTACTTCTCGGTAGAGATCGCATTTCACTTAAATGCTGTGTCAGTGTACTTGTACGTCCCTACACCTATCATGTACTACGGGATCACGCCTGCGTGATTCTCAGTTCGACTTTGTGGTATGATTTTTGTAAATCATCCCTCACGCGGAAAAATAGGCTGCAGGAAGGTAACCATGACAACAACAAGCTGAACGTCTCATGATTTCACTGGTCATCTGTAAGCGTACACTATGTCACGTGATAAACAGTCTGGATGTTTTGAGATAAAAAGTGGAGGTGCTGAGTTAAGGAAGCCTTCAAACTTTTACGCCGCACTCCAGTTGACATAGGTTACTTTATCTTGTATGTATATAGCGAAATGTCATAAGTATAATTTGGCAAGTTATTTGCTGGTCGGCGTGTTACGACCCCACCTGATGGAGAAATGCAAGAACAAACGCAAGATCACGAACAGTATCTCTAGCACGAACGAACGCAACGATATCGCAAAACGGTACGAAAATCAGAGTGCAAGTATCGGATCCCAACTATTGCAACTTAGAGCCCCCAAAAAGTAAGGAAAAAAACGGCCTTCAAACGAGCTTTATTTACTGCTCAGCCCAAAGGCAAAATTGCGATTTACAGCAACTATGTTTGTAGGTTTGGAGTAGGCTTGTGCCCAGGCCACCGAATGGACCAATCAGGAGCGAGCGCAACTACTCGGGTGTTCGAGAATTCGGGCGGGATTTCTAATTCCCAGAAAATGAAGAATCCATTTTCTTTGGCAAATAATGCAAATTTTTGGGAAAGGTGCCTTTTCCCAACACGGCGATATAATGCTGCTCCGCCTGTTACATTCGACGTCTTTAACATCATCCGGCATCACCGTTCACTGACCCAAAGTGGTTTGTGAATGTTTCAGCATATCGGTAACCTCATGTCCGAACGCTTCCGCTCGAAACATACAAAGGACACCACTTTAGATCTCAAACTGATGTGATATGCACTCACAGGCGACCACTGAAGTGATGATACGATCAGTCCGTTGTAAAAATGACTGCATTGGGTGACCCTGATCTACCCAGTGTGGTTCACATCATGTTTCTCCAACTCTACATAAAATGGTCATGCCAGTGAGCTAGGACTCGTAGACCAGTACCGCATGGGGAATGTATGGAAATAGGCGTTTTTGTCCACATGACATTTCGCCTCATATTGCAGTCCATTAAAAAAGATGAAAGTCACGTCAACAAAGACCGTCTGTCCAAATGAGGTCGCAGACAGTTGCGTAAATCGAAAGATTGAACTACTGATAACCAGTTCAGTAGGCCATAAAAATAGGAGGAATTTGTTGACAATAAGTATACACCGTCGGGTTGAGGACAACGCAAAACTACTACAATCCTACCAAGCGCACGGAACGATAACATGAGGCGTGAGGGCATACACACCACTCTTTACAGGAGTAAAACATATGTCACGGTAACCACATATGTGGGCGGTATGATCAATCGAAGAGCAGAAACCCTTGGATTCAATTTGACTGAACTACCAACGGCTGTTATAAACAGATGACTGGACATCAGCATATCATCTGCAACAGTGGGATATCGCCCGTAACAAAAAAACTGATAAGGAAAACGCTAGGGTCATTCACTTCCCGCAGTCTCATTTTGTTTTATAACCCTGTTTTCGTTAGACTGCAAATGAAGGTGGATTACGATCTATTTGAGCATGAAATGGGTTTGAATCAACTTCAGTTGATATATACGATGAATATCAAGTCAGCTGCATTCACTGAATCACATAGTATGTAATAAGTTGGCGCACCCTATGGCAACCAGGGCAATTGAGTAACGGTCTGTACATTCACCTCGTAAACACATACAAGATGACATTCTGGTTTAAATAAGGACTATCTGATAAAACGGAACTCAAGTATGCACCAAATGTAGAAGCTTAGTTGAAAAATATGCTAATGAGTTGAGACACCTTTCACAATCCATTATGATTCGGTTATCAACAGATCAAAATGTGCAACTTTCGAGTGCAGATCAGCAATCCGGAGTGCTTAAATCACCTTTAAATGCAGTAAAACAAGAGCAGGTGGGCTTTTCAAAAAAGTTCCATAATGATAGCGAAAATGGTTGTTCACCACGTTTATTGGAGTGTAAAATCATGATTAGGTTCAAGTCGCATAAGAAATCCAGCTTTCATGAAAAAAAATAACAGTCGGGCGGGGTTCAGAGGCGCTGTTTCAGTTTGAATAATCTTGAAGAACTATACCAGGTGAGTTATGGGGTTTTAGAGGTTCTGTTGCTGGATTGCAGACGTATTACCAGTTAACAGTAACCGAGAAATTCCACGAGGATTCAATGGTTGTAATAGCGGTTGAAGAAATGATTGGATATAACAGTGATATTGCTAAACCAGTCACCAAACACCAGGCTATTCATCACCAATTCAGTGATATGGCAGGGACTGACGGTTGGTAGGAAGGTGTTCGATAGAGAACAATGCACAAGCAACCATAAAATGTGGCCAAACAATCAAGTAGACAAAAGGTCAACATCTTACGACATGGTTTCCTAGCTACTGGTAAACCGGACAAATGAAATTCGGCATTTTGGTTCATCGATTGGCTGAATGAAAAATGACACTGCAAACGAAAAACGGTTGCGCGCCAGGCAGCTTTGAACGTGACTTTTTGCCGGGAGGTGATTTCGATGAGAGCCGTCTTGATGTTGCTTTTTCCAGCAAGGCCGTACAACGGGGAGGTTGTGTTGTGATGATTTGCAGTGACCAAACCAAATTTTACCCAGGAATTATTTCCTCTAAGATTATCACATGATTCCCATATAAAATAACTATGATAATCTCCTTTAATAGGCATCCGGCGAAAAATGTTGAATTTGTTGCAGTCTGGTAAGTACGTTTGAGATTCTGCGTTCGATGGGACGTCGAGTGCTGAATCCGTTGAAGTGTCCTAAGTACTCTTTAGTCACCTGTCATGCACAAGTGTGGTGATTTTCGTGCTGAGTGTAAGCAGTGAATGTGACTCTGCTTTAATCATAGTTACAACTATCATTGCGTCCTTGTTGAAATTTTATGGACTTAGTACTGTTTAATGCACTTCTTCCTCCATACAGACCCAATTGTGTAGAAGGTTGCCCATTGACTGATGGCCATTTTGTCAGGTCTTTCTTCCGCTATTCAATTTTGAACGCTTTTTCTGATGGATAATTTGAGTATCTGATTAATTCATAGTTGAGGCGAGATAACACTTTTACGGCAACTTTGTCAACACCACCGTACAAATCCCAATTCTTTTGATCTTTCCTGATGTTAGATTTAGAAGTTAATCCTGTTAATTCGACCGTCCGAATCGGCATTATTGGAACTGCTGATTACGCAACACCGACGAGATCATCCTAGATCACCAGGAGAAAGTTAACTAACAGACCACCTTCTTATGAAATCGGCGTTTATCACTCCCCAGCTTGTTCACCACCAGAACAGGCGGGACTACCCATATGAAGCCTAATTCCGTACAAAACTACCCGGTTAATTGAAGTTGCATATTGTAATTGGTGTTTGCTGTCTTGGTAAAAACAATCCGAAGGTAATACAACCACATTTATGGATAAGTCGCGTGGCAGCAACACGACCGCCAAAGCAACACTGACAGAGGATCATGCAACATTGTCAAGAAGAAATCAGTGATGTTTTACTTGACCTGGTTGATCAATAGACGGTTATGCACAAGCGACAACTAGGTAGAAGAGACTGCGTACTACTGATGTACCTGTCATTGACGAGTATTCACAGCTCATGTGTTCACGGCTTGGCAACAGACGCATTGCCAAGGCTCCATTGACCACGTCAGTATTGTCTCCAAATTTCATTTTAATCTGTGCATTTCATCTGGCAACATTAACTAAATCATTGAAGCTCAGTTCCTCATGACCACACTGCACACGTTTTATCTCGATAACCTCAAAGCTACAGCTCAGCTGTGTATTAGTTAAAGGCAAACCTCTCACTTACCTATCGGTTGGGAAACCCAGTGCACCAGAAGCCATTCCAAATGACCTTATACTTACTTCCATGCATTACGATGCGTGGAAAACAGGTTACTGTGGTGAAAACCTACTCCAATCACTATTTATCCAAACCCCGAGACAATAAAAGAGCTAACCGAGGGTCAAACCAAACGTCGCGTTAAAGATGCTACATCAGGATTGGACGAACAGTCTCATTGTTAAGCCTTTCGTTTCTCGCTACCACTAAGTCTGTATTGTATCAACTAACTTACGGTTTGTGACTTTATATGTGCCAATACGAACATTCAATGACAGTCTGTAATTTCTTTAATACTGTTGTACATCCATAAATTCGGATTATTGTCTCGTGAATAGGAACTGCTTACTGCAACCAGTACGAGGTCTTCTCACTTCTTGTGTGGGAAGTTTCAATTCAAGTACGACTTCTAGTTATTCGAAGTCCGTAATTCCGGATACTGCAGTTACTCCAACGATGAGTTCGGTGATTATCTCTTTACAGTCGAAACGTTGATGGTTTTCTAAACATACGGCCGGTAGGAAAGGCATCTAGGATTATATGATCTACAGTTGAACCACCTACAAGTATAAAATCAGTGGGTACCTTGGGCCGTAGAAAAGTGTGTTGGTGTTACTAAAGAACAAACCAAAGGTTAGTGTATTAAAACGCTCCGCTCGAGTAAGCGGAACACGAGTTGACAAGCCACCAAGTACAGTGTATTGATTGGTTCGATGGTACAGGTATGTAAGAAATGGATAACGAAAGGGAAACGATCATTAACTAACTGACGAGTCGGTAAGCACTTGTACACGTGATTGGTTAGTTTGCTGTGACTTATTCGGCATACGTTAGGGCGCGTGATTGCGCGGGCATAAGACTCTGTCCGATTCCGATCCAACATAGTCAATGAAAAAAGGCGAACCAGTCGGGTTCAATACATTGATGGTGTCGGCAGCGAAAGGTGGAGATTGCATAGTCGCCAAAGTCAGCATGACGAAATAAACAAAAATAAATAACTGGAGGTGGACATACCTGGTTCCTAGAGGTTAGCTCGAATAATCTACTAATGCCACGAAACCTACTCAAGGGGAACAACTTCAGACTGCTGAGGAACATTTGTGAGGTTTGCACGTGAATGGCGAGCTCCGGTATGGCTGATCGCAACTGCGAAAACATTTCTGACAATCGTTCGATGATAAACAGTACTTCATTGGAGCCGAAAAGCAAAGATGAACAATCTCCCTATCCACTCAAGGCGCGACGCGTCAGTCTTTGTACGGTGAAACTGCCTGCCATTCATGCTGTGTTTGAACGGCATTAGTATGACGAAAAGATTTTCGTCCCAAGCAGGGGAAGGGGTGATCCGCCTCCTAATGCGAAACGACTTGGTTGGGTGCACTCGTGTTTTGTACGTGCGTTTAGTGGTGCTATTACAGTGGTAAGTTTTCATGTTTCACCAAATTGCATGGTGCTACAGCGAAGTTCTAGCTAAATAAATTTCATTGGAGAGAAGACGATTATCCCAAAAGGGTTTTTATTATCAAAGTTTCCTAATACCACGTTTGATATAGAGGAAACGATGTGTAACGGCTCGTTGATCGTCACTGTGGAATTCGAACGATTGGTCGTCTGTAACGGGATACTGTACGTCGAATCGGCGCCGTACCATCTCGCCTCAAACGGCATGGCTGAAGGTGTAGTACAAACTGTTCAATGAAGGTTATTTGAGAAAACGGACAGAAACTGTAGAAAATAAAGTAGTCCTGGTCATTTTGCTGTACCACCTAGCATCCATCAAGTACATAGAACCACCAGCAGAGCCAATGTACGGCAGAAGCCGATTACATTCGTTGTTCTTTACCTCCTGGAGACACACAACGATAGCAGGTTGTGCCTGTGGTGGGCACTTACAACTGACTGGCTGTCACGGTGTATGCCGACATTCAGGTCATGGTTGTCCACAAATTGGTGATACACCGAATACGATGGATAGATGAATCGCGGAACATGGGGCCGGGTAAAATTTGAATCAGTCTATAGAGGAATTGTACCCCAAAACTGGTTACCTGTTTCCAATCGCGACCTAACCTATTTGCCATAGTAAGGGGTATATCACACATTGTCTCTGAATTTGCTTTCTGACCTAGCAGAAGTTATAATGTGAGAATACAGACGGTCGAATCCAGAGTACTCTTTCACTCAAGTCCGCGACCATAAAACGCGTGACAAGCTCTGGGTTTCAGACAATGATCGAACTCAGGTCAATTCACCAAAATTTTCCTATCATATGTTATCCCTGAGGATACTGACAAGAAGACCGAGATAGGTTACGTGCATTGCACTAAGCGGTTTAACGTATAAACACTAAGGGCATAAAAAATGGTTTGAACCCCAGTGAATTATGTCAGAAAGAAAACAGAATAACACGATGCAACAACGTTTTATCACAGACACTGTCCTGAATACAAAACGTGTTCAAATCTAACACAGTGAAAATCAACTGCTAACATATATACCACGTTCAACCTGCTCACAAATAATTTTTACTTGGTTAACAAAAAACTCAAAATTAAACGGTTGATTTGAGGCATAGAATGGATTCTTCAGAACGTAGTCCGTATACGCCTCATAGACTCGACGCAGCGATTCACGCGACGCCGAAGGCAATTTTGTGTCTGTCACCAGAAGGAACTTCACCCCAGTACGCGACTCCAAGCAATGTATGCGACAGGCCGGCGTTTCCAAACTCTGAATACCCGAGTTCCATATGCTCACTACTTGCTTGTCTCCAGGATCAGCGGAGGGGTTTGTGTTGGCCACTTCAGTGGTGTCTGCTAATGGGCTCAGCAAACGAGCCATTTGGTGCAACGGTTGAAACATACTTGCCAGTTGGATTCGATCATTCGGACGAAGACGAGGTCTACCGAACTTGATCGTGAGAGGAAAATTTTGTTCATCCGAGAAAACCTTAGGGAACAGAGCGGAAATGTGCACTTAATGATGACGCTTACTGGAAGATTGTATCATCATTATCACTTCAGTGGTTATCATTGATTCAGAACTGCTATGTCAATATGAAAGAAAGAGCAAATCTTGGACCAGAAACAGGAGGGGAAAATAGATGGATCTGATTACTGAAGAACTAACGTATAAACTAGAGCATGTAACATTAAGTTACCTACATCCTACAATCAAACAACCGAGCTGTAAACGATAAGTTTACACTACCTTATACCACTGTTTGTCCTACTACTGCAGTCACATAAAGACAAGGTTTACGAAACTTATCTTATCAGCAACCATCTCTTCTAACGCCTTCAGCTAGACCCTGTGAATCACGAGGAATACAGCCTAAAGAAGAACAGTGGCTTACAGTACGTGGTCTGCCGGCAAGTCCTCATTTTTGACTCAAGTTATCATTTATCAACCTTGTACTTTTACTAATCGACTGCAGCAGAACAAACGAGGTGATAAACGACTGCTGTACAGGCAAAATTCGTGACCCAGTTGCCTCAATCTATGTATCCTTAAAGTCTAAGCAAGTGAATGCGTTTCACCACTACAGCAAAATATCTGCTCCTTAACCTCCTCTTTGGTTATCCGTTGGCACTACGCGATGAACGTGAGCAAAAGGCAAACAGCGATAGTCTAAAATCTAAAAACAGTTTACATCCTTTATCCAGAGCGGCATACCTGGAGGCGTACTGTGCACCCCTAGCAAAAATGAGACTCACTCGGTTGGACCCCGGTGTTTTTTTAAGTGACGAACTCGAGAAAGATGATAGGAAAAAGCAGTAAGGACAATAGTTTCACCAATTGACGGAAGTTAGGGAGTGATTTTAGAACTATTTGTTTAAATGGAAAAGGAAAGTTGAAATAAAACTGAAAGCGTTCACAATAAAAAGGATTTAGCTTTCCCTTACGCGATCAATTCGACATCGTTTCACAAAAGAATTCCGATCAACGACCTCCACCTTTTAAGTCGCTGCAAGATTATTAATACGAACAAAAGCAAACGTGGTTAGTGAACGTAATCTGAACGTCACGGGATAGAACAGGACATTACGCGATAAATCGTATAGCCAACAGAAAAAACGATAAATGAGTAGTTTTCCTCAATACTAAGAGTGGTAGAATACTGGTGTGAAGTTCAGGTAGAAACAAATATACTAACATCAATAAGAGATGCCGCTTGCACATGCAAAATTTGAATGGACATCACCGACACGTGTACTGAGATAGGTAAGTGGTAAGAGAAAATAAAGACCTCGGATTAAGGCTCAAACGTTATCCGTTTCAACTTTTACGATCGAGTTCAACTGCGGGAGAATATCGCTTGATAATGTGTGTTGCCATAGTACAGGAAGCGAACTAGAGACACCGGGGATATTTGATTTTGGCTGCTTTCGACTTTTAAGTAATATGTCTTCTTTCAAAGTTCTGTTTTTCTTACTAAACATAAAATGTTATCCGAATTCAAGAAAAGAATTAGATCATGTTGAAGCCATAAAACATGGGAGAGGTAAGTCTCTTAAAGGATGAACGTGGACATATGTACTTTCACCAAACGAACAGTCGTATTCAGATGTTTTGTATTCGGATGGTGTAACGTGTACGGTAGATAAATTAGTTACAAGTTGAAGAAGGGATGAAAAGTTAGTGTTTATCCAATAAAAAGCACGTAAGGTTCATTTATTTTGCCGAATGCGATAGAATACATAATACAACGCATTGTGAGGTAGTTCGTAAGAAGTACTACACAATCGTAAAAGAATACTAAGAAGTACACTGGTGCTTACAACGTTGAACAGAACCTGTTATTATGCGGAAAGTCACGTGAGTAGATTGTGTGAGCCAAGTGTGCTGCATTACCATTTCGGTCAAACAAGTCAATAACAATTCGTTAGACTCGATTCGGGCGGGTTAGTCGCACTTCCTGTTCATAGACACATGCAATTATGCATACTTCCTAGTATCCTGATGTGAACAAAATCAATATGTACCTCCTCCTACGTATTATCTCATGATCTGTTGTATTAAACATTCGATCTTATCCGGTAATATGAATGAACGTTAGCAACTTATTGAACATAATTGGGCTTGTTACCCATTTTTGAATAACATGACTTATTTAAGCATTTCATCCCATAGAAAATATTAACAGTATTCTAGTGCAATTTATTTTACCTCTGTAGGAATAGTTTTGTGAAGAAGATATAGAGGCAACAAGCTGAATACATCCGCCTTCTAAGGAGTTTAGGCTTTCCTGTGTTTTTAGTGAAAAACTCTACTTTATTCTTAGTTCAAAAACGGCCGTGAATCCGACAAAAGTGTACCCTAACTCGAACTGCTGTCTATTACAACAGTGACAGGAGATATCTTCTGAGAAATAATGGTATTAAAAAATAGAGAAAACAGAAAAACGCACATAATACAGTAAAATATAGGTGATGTGGATGTAACCACCCCAGTTGGGATAGCGTTGTCAACCAGCGATCCGTGCGGTCGCAAGGCACAAACCTAGCAGATGACATCTTACGGCTGCACTGCAGTAGTTAGCAGAAAACTCAATATAGTGACGACCATGGTTATGCCACTTAACCCGATTCGTCGCCATATTCCTTGATGTTTCTAGGAGGAGATCAAGTGAGTCACGAGAACCTCAGTCCAAAAGGAAAAGAAAACCTACCATTCCTGAGTTACGAGCAGATGCTTCCAATCCCATTTGTTACAGAAAGTGCGTTACTAACGCAAAAGGCACTCAAATCAGTTGTATCATCGTGCACGACTCAAACAACCGCCAAACAACTTTTACGTTCATTGACATAGTCATCACCATCATCATCATAACAGCCATGAGTCTGACCAAAAGGTACTGTGGCTCGGGCTTCCGCTCACCTCAACAGTGACGTGGAATATCCTAGAAGAAAACGTTACTAAGAAGGTTGAAAATTAATAAAAGAAGACTAAGCGGAAGAACTAGAAATTGCATGGATACAGGTACACCAGTGACTGCGACACACCG
>LUCH01018258.1:0-16266 GCA_013368495.1 Paragonimus heterotremus
TGATATGATATGACTGCTGACCATTTAATTCGCCATCAAACATTTTCGGCATGTGTTGGAAGGAGGTCAGTTTACTGTCCTTACTGACCACAAAACCCTAACATAGGCTTTTAGTACTTCTCCATACAGATACTCGCTCAGAGAAACTCGTCACTTGGAGCTTCGCTTCCAGTTTAGGACAGACATGCACTACATCGATGGACCAAGCAAGGTAGTCACAGGTGCCTTATCTTGTGCAGCGGTATATTATTTATCCGCATCCCTCATCAATTTAGAGGATATTACAGCGGTTCAACAGAACAACGCAAAAATTAGTGGCTTGCGTTCCCACCTACCTCTAACGTTCGTTTCTCTATCACATCTGCACTGTGATTCCAAAATCTATTGTGAAACCTCCATCAGTAAACCGCGACTCTTTGCCCTCTTTAATTACCAGCGAAATGTAAGATACAAGAAAACACACAGTCACAGTCGTACACACTATGTATGGCTCACATGTTATTGCACCCGTTGATATTCATACATCGGTATTTTTTTAATCAAAATGTGCTACACAAAAAATGAACGTTTAGGATTGTCGCTCGCAGTTTTCAGTCTTTGTGACGTTGAGGACTGCCATTAAATTCAACGCGTGACCCGTTCTTCGCGATTCGTGCTACGTTACCTATGAGCACTGATGAAAATGTTGCATTTTCGATTTGACAGTTCAAAGAACGAACGGAATGAACCTTTCAATACATCGGTAACAAAGGTGTGCAACTTGGTTTCGTAAACAGACCATAATTCCAACAGTCACGTCATGTTTCTCCATCCAAATGACCGATAAGGAGATAGATTAATGGTGCTAAAGACAGTCAAGAGTCAAACAAGGCTAATCGACAACAAAAAAGGTCAACTGGTTATAGAAAGACGTACACGAAGATGGGTCAGTTATGGATTGGCTTGCAGACTACCAAAACAATAACAAGCTATTTTGATCCTTAATGATAACTCCCATATCTAGTTAGATGTAACAACTATTCGCCACCATGGTGAAAAGCTTACAGGTGGAAACCTATGAAAAGACACAAGCTGTTCTAACAGTCAGGATCGATGACGATCCAGTGACGTTCCATCATATTTCGTTGCATAACTGTTAGGAGGCGCATCACGCCACATCGATCGACCGGCCCAGCTCGGATCGTATGGTCGTGGATGGTGGTATGGTCCCATTCAGCCAATCAGATTGCAGGTGCGCGGTCGAACGCCTGCGCGCTATGTGAACAGTGTTTTTCTCGCGTCGCCTTCTGACGTCCCCTGTCCCCTGTAGTGATTTGCTCTGACACCCTGACTGTCGTATATGACTGTCTCATTCGATTCGCTTTATGTCTGTCGCCCATCTATGTTAATCGTTTTGTCCTATAAATCTATGGTCTTAGTTTGTCTCGTCTCGTCTCGCTCGTCCAATAAACAGTGCAGCTGTGTCTCTTCTGATTTCTCGGTTTGGGCCAAACGACTGAGCGCGTAACCAAAGTGACGATCCAATGATAACCCAGTAATATCCGTTATGGGGTTTTTGGAAAATCTGTAGTCTCTGACAGGTACTAGCGTCGTTCCAGATTCTATACTCTTCAGATCTGAGAGCTAGTCCAGAGTACTTTGGGTTAAGGCATTGATCCATTTTAGCTATATAAAACTCTTTTAGTCCAGCATCTCTTCTTTACGTATAAGTAGCCTCTGTAATGTCAGTTCAACAGCACGAAAAAAAACGTTCCTCCTTTCTGTCAATATATAGTGAATTGTCAATGAACATTCATAAAGTCAGTGGACAGTTGTGTAGAACCTACCGCGGAATGACCCTCAGCTTTGTACACGAGATCCATTCAGAGCGATAACGTGCTGTATGATTCGGCTGTTCCACTTTTCGTATCATGTGATACAAAACTCTGTACACGTAGCAAGCAGTTAGAATCTGCAACATCCAAGGTAACGACTGGCGTCAGAATCGAAAATAACAATGAACACTGTGTTCCAACAACAAACTGCCCTTCCGGTACTGGTCGTTCATGCACAAACAACTAAACGAGACTGTCCGGCTGTAGCTGAATCTTTCTACACAATTTAGACAGGAGAATACAAAAAGACAAATTTCTCATTCGACCGCAGGTTGTGATCGAAGTAATCTGACATTTTGTCAACGTGATGCGTGACATTTGCAGTAAATCTCCGCTGATCTGATAGCCATGATATGTAAGGTGATTAAGAGTCATGCATCATCATTGGGCAATTACTTATTGCTCTAGCAAGAATCACCCGGTCAGCAGCAGCAAGAAACGTTGATTTGGATATTAGAGAGTAACCGTGAAACAGCTGGATACTGGCCGACGGGATTGTGTCCCTACCCAAAAACACACCGAGGCCTCCAGCTTCTAAACCATGGGTAATGAACAACCGTACTTGGTAGAGGAGTGGTAATGCAACATGGTGATTCAAGGTAACTATTATAAAGTAACTGACTAACCTGTCGTTCAATTATGGAGGAACTCGGCCGAGGACGGGGTATAATACCCACGAAGTGGCCGGGTGACGGAGGCGAGCTGCAAGCAACGGGCACTGGGATAGTGGGGTCAGCAGCTGTGGCAGCGGATCGATTACTGTCGCCGGAATTCGTGAGTGGTTCGGCAACAATGGTCGATTGCGGATCGATTAAGCGTTCGACCAGTGTAGCCTGAAACAACGACCAAAAAGAAACCGACTTTATTCTAGGAAGTGTAAGATACGCTCCAGGGCATGCAGAAAAGTTTATCGAATGTATGATAGAGAACTACAAATGGATAAATTCGAAAGGCGGCATTGACGGCAATGGTCAAAAACACTTTATATATGCGGTCCAGTAAGATTAGAGAACAGAAATATCATAAAATTCATTTACTGGTATAAAAACATCACCCAAAAATAAATAGCAAAGACAATTTTCAAAAGTTGCCAACGGTTTTTGATTAGCACAGTTTCACTCCACTATCTACTCTGCATCCGAACGCAAAATTTTCTTCAAGAACTTTGTGAATAAATGCACATATCTCGTCAATTTTGAAGAAACATGCTCTGTGAATGTGCACATATTGAGATTTTCATGTGAGTTTCGACACAAATCGTGGTTTATCAATCTATAAATTCTATTTCAAAGGCAGAGTGATCTATATTTTTCTTTAAAAAGTGAAGAAATATATCGCCAACTGAAATATGCTCGAAAATGATTTATAAACCAAACATTGAAAACGATTTGTGAGCAACAAGCACATAAAGGAGTTGTTCATTGATAACGTTTCACTTTGAACGTGGAAGATAACCCCGACTTCTGATAAGGTCATTGGGTTGAAAGTTAAAAGTTGCCAGAAAAATTCTTACCAATTACAAGTGAGGAAAAACAGAACAATACATACTGATGTGCTCTGCTGACTGGAATAAAGTACCGACTGCTCACTTATCAGATATCATTAGATTCTGGTTTCCACCTAACCAACGATCGTTAGAAGCAAGGAATAGTTGAAGAATGAATATGAATCTAACAGAGATCAAAATTCCCTCTTTCATCGACCCTGAATAAGGGTGAGATCACAAAAACGACCGACGGCTGAAGAGTGGAAATTATAAACGAGGGTAAATTACATAGTCAAAACATTCAGTTTTCACTGAGCATAATTTGGAACCAGTGAACAACGATAGCACTGAAAAACAAGCTGTTAATTAAAACATTGATTTGTGATAATCAGTGACTCCGTTAACAAAAAGCTGTATAGGGAAGGATACGGCCGTTACAAAAGGGCTATTTTGAGGGAAAAAGAAAACTGATTTGCTTGTGTTCTGGGCGGGCAAGAGGCCATAAGGGCACGGACTAATCACACACACACAAGAATTAACCTACTCGACCAACAAATATATTATAGCTAAGATTGGAGGGTGTCAGTGCTTGCATTCCTACATTCCCAAGCTCTACTATAAAGCCGCCCCATAGTGACAGAGCATTCGACGTTCTGATACGCCGTTACGCATATCGTTTATGCCACAGACAGTCATGTAAGTGAGAAATCAGAGCACAAAGAAGCCACAGAGGGATGGACATACCGGGCGAAACGAGCCTACTCGAGCAAATGCACGTTCTTCCACAGAAGTTAACTGTACGGCGTCGCGTTCACGCTTCTGCTTCTTCTCCAAACAAATGGCGAACGCACACCCGACTGCGTGCGATAGACGTTCACCCTGATGAAATGGCAAGATAGTGGCCATCATGACAAAAACGGAAAAAAAACTTACTAAATTGTGGGAAATTATGGCGATTGTCTTTCAACCACTGCTTTACGAAACGAATAAAAGCAAATTAATTTTGATTGCTATGATTTTAGGGAGATGAAACTCTTTTACAACAAACCTAAATAAACGTTGTCATGAATGTCATTGAAAAAAATGGTACGCCCAATTTTAGACGAGCGAGCATTTCAAAACAAATTTA
The DNA here is from genome assembly GCA_013368495.1 of Paragonimus heterotremus. Lineage (NCBI taxonomy): Eukaryota > Metazoa > Platyhelminthes > Trematoda > Plagiorchiida > Troglotrematidae > Paragonimus > Paragonimus heterotremus. The sequence continues at coordinate 4,490 of LUCH01018258.1, forward strand.
ATCTACACAAATATTCACCCAGGCTGTATCGTGCACAGAGCCAGGTTAAATCTGCATAGAAAGGTGAATGATTAATGAAATGAGAGTAGCTCCCTTACATCGAGTGAAAGGTTACTGTTGGCAGGGTTATGAACCTGCTTTCGGCTTACGCACCAGAGATATGAACGATGTATGTGAACTATCAGGACAGTTAGAAAAGATGCAAATGAAAAAGTTAAGCCATGTGAGTCACCCACCGAAAACTCAACAGCAAGTACGCACTGTTAAGTATAAGATCCGGTTAGTTTGGTCGGAAAACTACACACAGAACTATCCCAGATTAACTGTGAAAATCGTTCAGTCATAGAAAGCTCAGTAGTAGCGATTCTTAATTTTATTATCCTAAGTGCTACTTTCCATAAGCCTAAGTAACCTGGCAGTGTTCGGTCCATATGTGATATGTTGTACTATCAAGTAACTCTATATTGAGTAATCTGAAGAGTGTACCATTCAATCAGGGGGTAAAAAGTGGATTGGAACGTGAGGAACGAACTGTAGTTTTAGAAGTGACTGACAATACATACGTTCCGCTTAGATAAATGTGTGTTAAAAATGAGGAGTCCTCCTGATTGGGACGAAAATCTCAACCGTGTCGGTATCAAGCCAGCGTTCGTTTACAGCCTTTTTGCTGTCGGAACCGGTCTAAACTGTACCAACAGAACTGTTATGCTATGGCTCTGGTGTTTAAAACAGATTACTGTGAAAGCGGCCGAACAGTATACATCCCGAAATAGTAATACAATGTAAGATGCTAAACGAGCGATAATCTGTCGAATTTCCAAAGATACAATGATCGACTGTATTGTGATTAAACGCATATTTACATATATTAACATGATGGAATATCTAATAGATTGATGATTAATGTGGTTCAAAAAGAAACGCTGTTTACTACCACTGGAAAGTGCGGAATTCTTTCGGTTTGGATGTACCACATCGTTAACAATGACAACGGCTGCGATGTTCGGAATTTGGAGTCAAACTCAGGTTCCCCCGTGTTCATTCCTTAATAAACAGGTTTGGTTTTCATTTGGATTTATTGGGTCGTGATGGATACAGAATGAGATCCGTCCAACCTATAAGACGGATTGGGCCTTAACCAGCCCGTCTCAAACGATGTTCAGATAATCGAGGAACATGTGTACGAGAGCGGCAGTATGTAACACGGGGGTTGATGGCTGGAAAACTCACACACGATCGTTACCTATTTGATACAAACTAGAAGGAAATCAATCGTGGGATGTGGGTCAGTCGACGTCAGCAATCAGGAAAACAGAAATTGTTCAGGATGAAGTAGATTGAAATTCGAACGAGATAATTATAAGGATAGGAAACAAGACAAAAGATAAATAGCTGACAAATGTCACCAACAGCACTTGTTAAGGTAGTCGTATTTCCTCTTCATAAAGTCGAAAAGTAAATGTCAGTTTAATGTATAACCATCATCACTAGCCATGAGGAGGTGTAAAAGCGAGTCGAGGGCTCGTATCTTTGGGCTAGGACGGTCTTCACCCCCTGCAGCAGAAGTATTTGCGAAAGGCGAAGGAAACGCTCGTATAGAAGGGCGGCGAGAGAGGTATTAGTCCACGGCTACGAAAAATGACCGTTTACGATAGTAAGAAGGCCTTTTCAAACCTTCAATCATTGTTGGTAACATCAAATCGCACGAATAGGTCGGAATCCACCGGTATGCTAAGAAGAGGTAATAAAACAGATATTTAACGACATGAATAAAGACGTCACCTCAATTCCATATTGGGTACATGACTGCCAATAGACGAATCATCAGTTCGAAACCACGAGGAAGAAGTTAACAGAACAAGGAGATGAACGCAAAGAAAAAAACTTAACACACATACGACAATCTTTTTTCACCGCCTTCACAAAATGCGATTTTGATATTCTTCAGGTTTCCGTTTTGCTGTCTGATTCAAAAGGAAGTACGTAGAATGGTAACTAATGAAGGCCACAAAAAGTGCATAACATTTTCATCACTCATTACGGATTGTGGTCACATTCTTTAATGTCTCTAGCCAGCAATGCTCGGAATCTTTTGGGCTTCAGTCAGGAAGCCAGGTAAGGCCAACAGAAGTCAAATTTTACGTCAAGTCATGGGCCACCTACTGCACCGCCTCTCCAGTCCCAACTAGGGGGTGCATACAAGGCGCGATAAAATTAGATGTTGGGCATGCATGCATGACGTGGTCGAGTCACCCTGATCGATGAAGAAGAATTACGGCAAAGAGAAGATTGTCTGTTCCCAGAACGTTGCACTTCAGTATCACTCACGTGATGCCGCCACTAAACACGATCAATACTCCGCAGACAGTAGCTGTCAAAACCAGATACCCCACAAACATAACCGGGACACAGCGGTCAGGGTTCGAAACCCCAAAACAAGTGTTATGTACTCTACTCCTTGACAAGAGGCAGATGCCACTCTTCTGCTTCACAAATGTTGATCGAGGTAAGAAAAATACCTAACCATAGATAATGAGACCATGCACCAAGAATAACAACTAAATCACCTGTCATGCCCAGCACTATTTGCCCAGACACAGCTGACTAATGCACGGTAAGAGGAAGACAAACTGTGATCCAGCATAGAGAAACGAAAACAGATTCCGGTAGGCTAGCTGCCATAAAGTACGCTGAATTCCATGGCTAATGGTTTCGTAGCTTAGGGCCTGTGACCGTGGAAAATGCAGGAGATGGCGGTTAAGCAGGTTCAGTGGTGCACACATCGCCGTTATCAGAGTGGATGATTTGTGAAGCCAAGAAGAATGATGGAGTGGAGCAGTTGAAATTGAAAAGGAGTGATTTCGTAGATGCTGTCTTACCGTTGGTTGCAACTCTGTTTGTTTCCAAGGCATAAGCATTTTAGTGCTGAATGCTTGAAGTAAAACAAATACATTTATGAATTAGGCCCCATTTCACCCTTCCCTGTCTTCTAAATGAGGACTGTTCTTATGGTTGTATCAGACTAGTGTACCTGTGAACATTTGATGCATTGCAATCAATAAGGATGAATGTGATAATTCAAAAACGATGTTTATAAAGTGCATTAGAAATTAGTTCACACAAAAGCAGAACACTCACTGATTCTTTGACAGCCAGAAAAGCGTGACACATCCAACGTCTAGTAGCGCCATCGCGACAAATATAAGCGAAACCTTTTTCGTGACTGCGATCCGGTGCACAAAATGAGACTTTTTCTATGGTCTGATCGACAATAAGGTGCTGTCACAGAATTAACAAATGACATCAGCAAAGTATAAGAACACTGTACCTGACTGACATCATCCGAGACGCGCAGTGCATCACCACTAACGTATAAAATTGCTTTTTGTGGCTTTTTCTAAAGGATAAAAATGTTGAAGCTGAAAGCTCACTTTAGATTTCCGTAGCGCCTTGATGGCTTCTTCGCAGACTTGCATACCCCTGGATTCGTACACCTCAATATTGCCTAGATACTGAATAAAACGTCATTCCGCCATAGAACCAAAAACACAGACCTTCACTTGAAAACTGCAACAGCCCTCTTTTATCTTGGTCTCGTCGTCTAGCCACTGTTGGGGTTTAGAGCCATCAAGTGTTTCAGATTTCTTCTTCTTTTTTCGAAAACTGAATGTCCGACGTATACCGTTCATCCGGATCAGAATGGAGAATTCTTATAATGAACAAAATGCGAAATGAAACCCGAATGGCAGGAACTGTAAAACCAGAAATGTGGGTTGGGAATAAACAAGATAGAACAAAACCAACAAACTTGGGAGTTGAAACATAACCATAAGGCATATACGCCCTTAGTGTTAAAGCACACAGGGCGAACAGAAAAATGCGTGAATTCCACATAAAAAGAGACATTTTCACAAACACCACTGACTGAGTACGTGCAACATCTGACTACGTCCCAAAGCTCGGATACTACAGATTTCTGGGTCGCCACTTGGAAAGTCAAGTTGAACCAACCGGAATAAACGTTAAAGTCAGCTGACTCATTCGTCGACAATAATTTATGGCCCAACCGCCATGCTGTTTCTCAACTTACGGAGAGTCGCAAATAAAGTTCAACAAATCATGCTTTGTTGTAGCGTATGAAACGATCCAACCCTATGAATTTGATTACGTGAGACAGCGTTAGGTACTAATGCTGAAGATCCATCGCCTGTCACTCTCCATCCCTAAGTGATGGTTTCCCTGTATGCAGGCAACCGTGTGCAAACAGTGACTGTCAAAGAAAACCGATCGGAGAAAATCCACACGAAAAGAGTTAGCTAAGCGGCAACACTGTCGACCACCAATCGTAAGTTTACGGGTTCTAGCTGTGGTTATCTAAACGGATCTTGCTTAAGTTCAGGCAGCCTGACAATATTTCAGGAATGAAAAACAGGTAACCACACTGAGGACGGTGAATACTGTTGTGAGTGCACATGCATGAGCAGCACAAAAAGAAGGAAGACGGAGATTTCGAGAGAAAAAGGAAAACATAGACGAGGGTGGTAAGGCTTAAGATAAAGGCCAGTTTTATATGAAAAGGCGTGTACAAGGGGTGGCTCCATGGGCGATTTTCGAGTGCACGGAACTATGGGGAAGGAATCCGAAATGTCCATATCGAGTCCAGAAGAATGAAACAGAGAAGGACGAGAAGGAGGGAGAAAATAGTTATGGATAAGAAAGGCGTGGATCGGAGGCCAATCCATAATTTGTACGCTACAGTAAACCCGGCATGCATGCAATCAAACAGAAATGAACAACGCATGCACATATAGATAGATACATCTTTTGGAAATCGACGTAAAAACAGTGTCATCACTTTGATTTTACTCTCACCACGCGCATCAAAAACTTCACCACGAGTGTTTGGAACAGTTTAGAACCTGCTTTGAAAACATATATCATTCACCAAATCCTTTCAGTTATAAAGTATGATCTTACATTAAACGTCCTGAAATACCTCTTTACATTCATAGGTAAGTGAAATCCCGCGTTCACCCCTCCAAGTACTTCCAAATGGTAATGCGACAGATACAACTTCCGAAGAGGAAGTTTCACACATTGTTTTCAAGTAGCGGCACTTACTCTAGCAGGTGAAAGAACGAAAAACAATGTTCAAAGTTATAACGAGGTTCATGAACCACTGATGATTCAGCCCTAGGTGGTGCTTCAGGTTCGAGAGCCACGAATCACAAAGTGTGACCGGTTGTTGCTATTCTCCGTACCTCAAAGATTATGCACATCAAGCTCCCAATTTCGACACAAAAGATAATGTATAACACGAAGTTTGCCGTTGGCAATTAAACAATGAACACAAACTGACCACCGTTGGCTCACTCAATCGACATCTCTCTCCCTTTATAGCAAACACGACATCACTGCTTATACTTCAGAAGTTTTTGTAGGGGAAGAACCCAATTCCCCGAAAATACCGTTTTATTTGCCTTCGCAGTGGCCTAACTCATCACTGATTGTAGTGACCTTACCTTCATAGTCGGCACGGTCATGTGTCACTTCACCCTTCACGTGCGTTCTCAGCCTTCGTGCCAAATTCTGGCGCCCCGCCCCCAAGCACGTCCTTTAATTGGGACATCATTGTACCGTCTGGATCTTTGTCTGGTCCACTTCTGTCCCTGTAATCTGATTGGTCACAAATCCTTTAAATGTGGTCTGGTTTGTGACCGTGCTGTTTTCGGATCGAGTGACAAAGTGGCTCTGTCCGGAGGCCTGTCTTCTCTCTGTGTTCATACGTTAGCATTGGGTGGTTGAGTTGGCCGGGAAGATTCGTATTAATCTTGCATATTTCGTAGTCCGTTGTTCAGAACCGTTGAACGTCGTTCCGTTATCTACCGTTCTATTAACCGTTATTCCGTGGTCTGTTTACGCGCTCGTAGGCCGTATACCAAGTTACAACAGTTTTAATGTTATCCTTAAACGCGTCTGTGCAGATAAAAGTAGATGGGACTTGGCGGTACTTCTCGAAACACTCTCAGACATGCCGGATAGCGTTTGTGGAGGAAGTTCCGTCGTATTCTTATAGCGATAGTGTTCATATACAAAAGTGACAAAAGGAAAGTCGGGGTAATGACCGATCAGTGATTCGCCCGCAATGCTGAGTACCCTGATTTTGACCAGTTCGAGGAGAGGGAGTGCATTCATGTGGCGAATGAATCAAGCGAAGATTACCGGCTTGCTGGGATTTATAGGGTGAGCTGCGCAAGCTGAATGGTTGGACTTCATACGAACGACGTATGAATAGTCGTGTAGGTAACCAGCCCCAGCACACCGAGGACACAGGAATAACCTTGTCGGATATAGCACCCATGGCCTGGTGTATCAATGGTCGGTCCGCTTTTCACATTGGATGACTCATGAACCACTGGGCTGTTTACATCGCAACCTCATTGTGATGATCTTCATCAACTGACAATTTTGTTGCGTTGAAATGGAATGTTTCCTACAAAGAAAACTTAGTGCCAATCCAGGCTGCACATGTTGCAAGCGATGGGAACCACTGGTTTCGGAATTTACTGACGGTCCTATTGTCATTTTGACCTACTGAGCCAATAACCCAAAACTGTTAGCAACAACTTTGATCTTCCTGGTTATGAACACAACTAATAACGCAATCATTGACGACTCATTTTGGCACACAAAACGCAGGTGAAACCCACAAACGAAGGTTTGAATATCCACCTGGCAACATGTAAACAAGAGAACGGGCAGAATTTTGATCATTTTCTATAAAAACTGAAGCCATCGACCGAAGGTCTTAATTCCAGGTTTGGTACTACCGACCAGAATCAAAACGAGACGTGAAAGACGTTCGTAGGTGGAATGCAATCTAATGGTGAATGTCAGCGACTCTTGGAGAACAGGTGTTCTCTAAGATCTAGATCTGCAAGCTAGCTTGCAGGTCCAGTCTGCTTTTGAATGCAGTATCCTATGGACAACCGCGTGCGATTCAGCCAGTAGCCATTTCAGCATCGAAACACAAGCTTCTTCTGAATGTTGCGCTCCATTCCAACCTATTATGGAAAACGTACTGACGGCCGGAAGTATCACCAATGTGACGGGACACATCATCTTGAGACTAACAATTTAGAAATCAATGTTTTTCCCAGTGGTCGTTTATACTTGAGAGCTGAAAAATTCTTCGAGACCCCGTCGTCATCCAGATAATGGATTTTATATACCCTCGGAATTCTTCACCGTCCACATAATAGGTGAAGTCAACGATTAATGAGCGTCTTGTGTGTGCAGAAACCGAACTTGGGTTTTTCAAGCCGTCCCCAGGTTGGCTTAGCAACTCACTCTTTCGAATGGACACGTTATGATCAGCGTGGTCAACTGAAGCGGAAATATAAAACATACGAAACGACTAGCACAAAATACAGCTACCACATGAACCGCAGTAAGTCGAACCGAACCAAAATAACAGATGAGGGGCGGTGTGCAGAGAATAGTTTAATGGAATTCAAACCAAGGGGCACCGAATACAATCGCAGGGACAAAATATTTATAAATACATCATGCCACTAATCTGAATCGCAAAAATCGATTCAGTAGAAGTAAAATTAAACAGTGCATGCGGAGTTGAGCAAGTGGGGTTAAATATGAGTTTTCACAACAGCGACGCAAATATAAAGAAGTCCGACAGTTTTCAAGGAAATTTAGGGAAATAGATCCATACTGGAAAAATATTGGACTATGTATTGATTTCAAGGGACTGCAACATTTCGTCTCCCAGAACAGATATTTGCCTGCTTCTACCGAAAAATAGTCAAACAGGTCTTTCGCGTTCGCATGTCTAAACATATATCTGTCACTGTCAAAGACTGCTTTTGTCAGCTGCTTACAATATTTGATATTTCGCTTCACATTCTTCGGATTGGAGACCTGTGGTCATATCGGATGAGTTGGCGAACTTCTAGCGTTGTGACCAAACGAACTACAGAACACAACCCTTAAGCAAATGGTCATACTGAAAGGTTCAATGCAACATTATGCGGGATCAGTTCGTTTGCATTAGCGCCTCATGGAGTGGGTAGTGATCAAAAGCGAAATAACCTCGAGGAATTCCATTTTGTCAGGTCACCTGTGGGAATAATTGTAAACGTTACTGCTCACGATAACAGACATTGCCTTTAATATCGAAAATCAACGCCAGAAGTCGCTACCTATTCAGGGATCCGTTCTATCGAAGAATCAAACAGAACCTGGAAGTGTGACCCTCTGGCTGAAAAATCTCAATTTCTGGAGCAAAAGCCACATTACACTGGAGTCCGTTCACATGGCAGGAGGGAAGAAACGGTCCCTATACAACAACTAATAGAACACACTGTACTCTCCGAAAATAACTCCATTTGTGAACAATCTTCGGTTTCAGAGGATACATTATATTTGGTGCGGTCCAAGTTAAGTAAAGTAGCAAACGTGCTAAAACAAATAAGAAACCTGAGGGTTGAGCACTATAAAAAAGGAAGATGTAAAGAGAAAAGAATGATAATGACAGTGGACACAGAGATTCGCAACACAATCGCCGCTGACTTCTGCTCCTTGTCGGATCAGATAGCGTCCTCGACAAAAAGGTGTTTATTTTACCATAAACCTCAGCCAGGTCGGAAACATCCTACTGAAGTAAGCCTCAATGTCAGCACCTTTGGGACCCAAATGCGTCATACGTTAGCCACCAGAATGTGGCTTTCAGCCTAACCCACCACTCGTAAACAAGGCACGATGTGGCGAACGTAAAATTGCTATTCCTGAAGTGTGTCCAAGTCAACGAAGGTTGTGAGACGAGATCGCTGTGCTTATGTGTCGACAGAGCTTGTCCGTTCCGAAGACATGTTGGTAGACCCTGAAACTGCCGACAGAACGTTACCACTATATGCTATCAATTTTTTGGAGATACCGACGGTTGTATTCCGAACGTTTCGAAATATGCACCGGTGAACGGTCAGATTGACTGAGGGATCACCCCACTTGATGTGGGACGGCTGCTAGAGACAATGATAAAAAAACGTAAATATGGATAGATCTTCGTCACGAACAAGCCACGTTTTCGAACCGCGAAACAAAATGACGCACGTAAGCATTATATATCCTCACTTTTAGCGGCAACAAGTGAGGCAGGTTGGCACAAGGAGCGCGTGCCCTTGTTATTTTCGTTGGTATCTTATCAGCGATACTACATGTTGAAGAGGTCCATAGTAGTCAAGTACATGAAACGGTTCCCACTGTCAAGCGGGTAGCCCAAAACAAAGAGGGTTGGGATGGGAACGCCCCAGTCAAATCAGCAATTTGAAAATGCAAAGCGCGTTCCATACAGACCAGCCCGATCACTCACCTTGTTCACCATAGTCTTCAAGATAATAACACCCGCATAATTCATGTAGCTCAACTTGGTGACAGAGAAACATCAACACCATGCCTACTAGATTCCACGATCGTACGTTTCAGAATGCTGTCCATAAGCAGGGACAGACCGGACACTACTGGCGAATACTACTAGAAGTAATGAATATCCAAGAGAGTTGTTTATAAACTCTTACAATGGTGACCGTACAACGGTTGTAACAGATTCAGTTACTTCTCTGGAACAGCTGCAGAGAGCGTTGTGAGCAACCGAGACAAAGGCGGCCTTCAGGTTTTAAAAGTCGACTGCTAGTAAGAGTGATGATGCTCTAAATCCTGCCGCAGAGTAGTCAATGTTCAGGAGTCTTGTTATCATGTAATAACGTGTTTCAAAGTCAATTCTAATTTCGACGGATGGTCAGCTAAGACGAATAACCTAACTATTCGGATTCTGTCACCTATATGGCCAGCTGAGACCGCCTGAGCTGTTCCCCAAAAGTTTAGCTCACCAAGCAAGTCAACCTGACTGGCAAGGGTCAAAAGGACCGCTCTCTTTAAACATAATCTCAGTCACATCGACTCCCGGCTAACAAGTAGGAATCAGGGAAAGCGATATTTCTTTTTTACTCGGAACGGGCGTAAAATGAGTACAAAAAGCGGACGTACTTCACTGCGACCAAATGAAAAAGAATAGTAATCTCACGTTGCGGTTCCTCAGTGCCATCTTTAGAAGTAGCTGGAGAAGGATCCGGACCTGAAACTTTGTTATGTTCCATTAAGATGACTTGCAAAGCCACCGAAAATGACACAACTAAACATACTATATGTATTATTCAGAGTAAGTTGAACTGTCCAAAAAGTGTTCAGTCTACCCGCCAAATCACCGCGATAAATGACAAATTTGCGAGCCAACTTCTTCGTAATTAGTCTTAGTAACTCATCATGGGCAGCGCAGATCAGCCGTGAATCAGAGAAAGCAGTCTTCCATAATTCCCTCACTAGAATACAGTCCGCTTTCCTTTAGTCTGCCAGGCCAAACAATTCTTACGACTCCTACATAGAGTATTGGAAAGCCCGCATTTCAGTTTCTAATGAGCAATGTCGCATCCACGGTCTGCAAAGGTCAGATATTCAGAAGTCATGTCTGATCGACAGAAAGCCAAGTGTCATGTCTTCATCACAATTTTCGGCTTCCAAACGTATTCACGGCCACAAATGGCTCGGACCACCACTGGTCCTGACAATGGTCCCCGAAGTGGCAGAGTAATAATCAAGTACACATGCTTAGTGTTGTGACCCCATAGAGACGTTTGGCCTGCAAAGTTGTTTATTGCACGAAGTCCCGTACAGGTTATGCTAAAACATGGGACCACGAACACGTACACTCATTTGCATGGCTTATGTGCATTCGCATACATTGGGTAGCAGTATGTTGTCATTCGCCCTAGTGGCACTTCTACCACAGTGCCTACACACTAGTCCGATAGTCGCTTCTGGTCCATCGTCTTCCTGGCGTTGAGGCTTGCCCTTTAGTTCCTGAATGCTGCTTTTGAGTGGTATACTACTCACGAACGAGACTGCCTGGCACACAGAATTCCACCCCCTTCTGAGGTTCCCTGGTTTATCTGCATCGGCAAACGAATCCTCTACGACTGACGCATTGCTGCCTCCCACTTTACTGATCTTTCTTTGGTTGGCCGCGACGGCATTTCGTGTCACTTTGCTAACTCTGCCGTGCATTCGTTTCGTCCCGTCATCCCTCTTGATCGTATATACTGGGCCCCGTCTGGAAATTACCAAATACGGCCCCTTCCATTTAGGCAGAAGTTTTCCTGATCCTGGGCCGCCGGCACTCGTGTTCCGATGATCTCGACATTTCATCCCTTCTCCTAGGTTGAACATTCTAGCTTTGCCTAGCAGCTGCGCTGCGCACTGCACCTTTGTGCGTGCCTGTGATACTTTCAGATTTCGTTTGGCTCTTCCTCTTTCGGCAACCAACTTCTTGGTGGAATCAGTCCAATGTCCTGATCCACCGGAAGTCGAGGAGTTTTACCGTACACCAGTTGAAACGAAGATTTCTTCGTTCTCGTCTGCAGAAATGTCCGGTGGGCCAATAACATCAGTGGTAACGCAGACTCCCAGTCGCCTCCTTTGGTTGGTAACCATTTCTCGACCGTTCAGGTGTTACGTCCAGTTAGCCCATTCGTCTGCGGGTGATATGGTGTCGTTCAGAGGCGCTTGATTATCAGTTGTTGCATGCGTGTTCGAAACTCCTCGCTTTCAAAGCATGATTCCTGATCCGTCAAGATCATCTTTGGTCAACAGTGTTTCGCTACGATGTGCTTTATCACCATGTCTCCCACCGTAGATGCTTTTTGATCCGG
>LUCH01018259.1:0-15885 GCA_013368495.1 Paragonimus heterotremus
AACCAACCTACCCCCTATCTGTTCGATATAAAACAACCGTTTCATGTTATTGTAAATTTGGTACTGACGAGTTAATACGAAATGCTTGCACCTACCAGTTTTCGTTTTCTGACTGTTTTGTTTAAACTTCTGAAGGGAATGAACTGTTTTAAAAAATTAATAAACATGAACCAATGAAACAAGTCCGTATTTTCATCTGCTGCCAATACCCCAATTAACGAAATGCTATTCATTTTCAGATATGGACGGGAGAAAATGTTACTGCGTGGTTAAAACTGAGGCACACAACAACGAGGATGTTGCCGTCATCAGCAGCACATAACTTACTGCCATGCGAATAACAGCGACCATTCCGCGACTACCTGGAATTGCGTGCTACAGGTATGCACGAAACCACCTGCAGCCGAAGCCCGATGACCTCAAGTTACCAGTTGGCATACTGGTTACCACAAGTAAGTTACATTACTTGATATCAAAACTACCAACATTTCATTGCAGTTGACTTCGAACATGCGAGAGAAATGGAAGTCAGATACAATTCCGGTACTGTGCCTTCAAGTGACGATGCAATGAACATGAGTTTACCCCCAAAAATGTCGAATGTAAGTTCGCCCTTCCAGTGTGGTATTATTTTGACAGTAAACAATCACATTTTCCAGACGATGACAGCGATGAAGATGTCAGTGCAAAAAAGATAGAGTTTGCACTCACTGCTGTCACTTACTCTGTTCCGTCATGCAGCTCTGAACCTCGATTACTTGTCAGCAGCGTAGCATGCGGTGCACAGACTATAATCCAAAACGATAACAATGAGAAAACAATGCTTCGGTTTCTGTTACTTGCAGGAAGTGTTCTACTACAGGCGGTTACCAAGGCTGACTTCCAACGGTTGAGTCTATCTTCAACGGTGAGAAAGTTCATTTTGCACCCCATGCACACCCTTAGAGCTATCTCACTGCGTCAATGTGCAGATGAATGCGTTACGTGCAACCATGGAACCGTTGACAGCCGAAATCGCGCTGCTGGCCAGCAAACATACACCTTCTTTTCCCTTACCTGTGACGTCCGCGCAAAAATTACAGGAAGTTGATAGCAAAGTGTTGGGTTTCAAGCTCCATTCCGCAGTGGCGAGTGTGAATATTACTGATCGACAAATGCTCTGCCTATGTGGTGATTAATTTCTGGGTACCAGTGCCCCCAGTGTTGAAGCCCTACTTAGAAGTATGCTGGAACGCCTAATGACCGGGGCAGTTGCCCAACATATCACTTATTCCGGTGCACACCAGGCGTTCGCATTCAAAGAAACGCAATTAAAACCCTTTTTACTGGGTAAGGCCTGCCATATAGGCTTCATTCGGTACTTACTTAGGGCAAGTGCACGAGAGAACCTAATACGCAACTATCCAAGACAGCATGCTCAATGAATATTGTAAAGGGTGGTTGCATTGTGCAAGGGACAAAATATGTACACAAAATTCATGCGCGCGAGAAAGTGGGGACGTTAGCCAGGTTTGTGCGCGGCAAGATAACAGCATACTTTCTTACACAGAAGAACATAAGGCTTGTGGGTCTGGATGAGCAAACTGCTTTCGACCTGAATACAAACTAACGCTCCACATTTTGTACACGTTTTGTAAATAGTTGCCACTGATACTGTAACATGCAGGCCGGCTGTTTACACGTTGACTGTCCGGCACACCTGTGGACCAACGTGGGGCAACGTGGAGACACCAAGGGACAGCGTTCTTCCGAAGTAGGGGTTTCAACAAGTCCTGTAAAAGGGAACAACAAGAAAGCAAACATGAGCCAAAGGCCCAGTAAGCCATGCACACGACTTACACAAACGATAACTAAAACGGCGCCGACAACACAGCAGCACGCTCCGTTACACGATTCAAATTCAACCTGTGCGCGCTTGCTGGTTTCGACCGCACGTTACAATACGTTACTCTTCTTAATTATACCAGCTGTTTTTCCTCAAGTGATACATTGAAAAAGGTCGTATTGTGACGGTTGGTTAGGTTTCAGGGTTACAGGGAGTGTGGGGATGTATATGGGATGAGGCTATGCGGCGGGTTAGTAACTCAAGGAAATACTGGTAAAAGCAATTGATTTAAGCCTGCGTTTTACTGAGCTGCTATTGGTCTGTAAAACCTCCTTGTTTGATTGGTTTGAAAACGCTTTCACTGAGGACACCACGCTTTTTCCCCAATGATTACACCTTATTGGCCGCTTGACAAAAAAAGCGGAAATACGCTTGTAAAGGAATTGGGAACACAGGACATCGCCGGACGTCTTCGACCTCCGGAAAACGCCAAAAAGTGGTAAATCTCGTTGATTGCTCGTCCAATATGGGGTTTTGGGCGCCCATTAATCGCGAAAACATTCCTTGCATTATGGATGATCGTGGGAATTAAAAAAACGCACTGTCGTACGTTAAGTAAGAAAAGGCAAAGTAATCACTCGTGGTATGAAGACTAACGTAAATGTTATATTTTTTGACAAAAACTTTACACGATATTAATATTTTTGTATTTTTATCAGTGAAGTATCCAACATTGAAGGGTACTTGTTGTAATATTCCGCGATAATTGGGTGACTAGCAGCCGCCTCTGGAATGATTATCACGTGATAATCAAAACTCCCTACTGGGTTTTGACGTCAGCTTATTTTATATGGTCAAGGCTCAAGCAAGAATTTATATTTCATAGTACAATGATTACCGGGTGGTTAACGAGGGAGGTTTCGAGGCAAAGAGACAACACACGATATGTATTGAGGTTTCAGTGGGTTTGTTATGTATTTTTGACTTCAGTCTGTTTTTAAGGGTGGAGTATGTACCTCATAATATACAACAGTTACAAATAGATAATGGGGAGGGTTTGAGGCAGAGGAGGCAACGCACGGTGTGAATTGCGATTATAATGAGATTGTATGAGGTAAACGAGGGCGAAATCTTTTTAACAGTTTTCATTAGAGAGTTTTTGTATAGTGGCCAAGGAAACCCTCACTACCGTCTGCTATTAATCATAGCCTGATTGATTACCGAGGTGAACAGGTTAATGCGAACGGGCATATATATATGTGGAAAAGTGCACATGTGAGATATCGTCCCTTCATTTTTCTTTTTGTTCTATGTACAACTGTATATAAGTTACGCACATGAATAAAATGGTGCAGTTTATTGTGTGCGCAGTGAAGCAAATGTTAGATGGAGCGTAAGTAATTGGTGGATACGCAGTAAACAGTTTCAGGCAAGCTGTTTCAAACGGGACCCCGATAGTAAAGACGGGTACACACGTATATTCTGCTGACGGCTAAATGTTCTCCGGAACACGTTCAAAACGTTCATCAGAAGATACACAAAGGTTGAAGATTGACATTACTTTTCAGGATGTAAGGAAGCTTTCTAGACCCTATTGAAAACGCTGAATGCAGCTACTGGCTCTGATTTCATTCGGAAGTCTACTCCAAATATACAAATATTTCGCAATGAAGAAGTTGGCTAGTATCATTTTCCGAGCTGACAGGTTTCACAGAGTGGAACCACTATTTCTGAGACGACATGGGCAGCTGCGTTGAATATGAAAGGCAAACACTGTAGCCATAGCGTACGAATGTACCCGTTTATACAGAACTGTAAGGTTCAACTCCAGTCTTCGTAACCAGAGTGGATCAATACCAAGTGTTCGACAACGTTCACTATGGGTGAGTAAGGACGAATATCCTAATAAGTTTTTGGTAAATAATCGTTGGAGATTTTCCAAAACGAGCCTATCGGATCTATGTAGGTGGCAGTAAATAAAGGTGCAATACTCAAGTTGAGGTCGAGCATACATTTTTAAACAGCCAGCCGTGCATCCAGCAGACCGAATGTCTTTTTGATACAACCTATTGTTCTTTCACTTTCTGCTACCTGGAAGCTTACTTGTTCAGGGAAATTGAAGGAGTTTGAATACTATTTTCCTGGATTTCGGAAGGATGTGGCTGTGTCAATATGATTGCAATCTATTGAGACAGGTCCACCAGGTAGTCAACAACCACAAATGATAATGTTCGACTTGTTTCCCGAGAACCTCATGAGCCATGTTTTGCACCACGACTGCAGCGTTGCCAGGTTCTGCTGCTTATTTTGTGGACACAAGAGGTGGTTGCTGGGCTGGCGAAATGTGTAAACGATTTTGATATCGCCAGCCAACAGAAAGGGTCTACTGTGTTTAATGACATACCATACGTCATTTATACACACGAGGAAGAGCAGTGATCTTAGAACGCTTCATTAATCACCCCACTAGTCACTGGTTTTGGCATTCAACAGTGCTTTCCGGGTTTGACAGTTTCGGTTCTGCCTTCAGGATCTGACGAAATCCAGTTGTACAAGGGATCATGTGTGCCAAGCGACGTTAGTTTAATTGACAGGCGCTTATGGGGCACACTATCAAAATCCTTTTTTGTCTGCAATTCTTGCTTCGGCAGAGATCGATATATGGCTTTAGAATTTTAACTGACACGTTATGCAAGAGCGCCTACTAAGGAAACCGTGATGAAAAGGGTTCATAAAGTTTTGCGACCTTGAGAATTCGACAAGGGGCGCTTTTTTATCTTTTCAAACATTCTTGGGCAGACTGGTGTGTGGTTGGTTGGACGATAGTCACTCACCTCGTGCCTTGGACCACTTTTATAACGAGGCATTATGATTGACTTTTCCACTGGGGAGGGAAAGTGCTGGATAACCGTGGTAGTGTGAACAACTTTGGTAAAAGGTTGGGCAAATCCTCAGCTCCTTGCTTGATAGCGACTGGTGGGATGCCATCAGGTCCCGGTTGGAATGTGGGTTTTAAAGTAAATGCGAGCAAATATTTCTAACATCAAACGAAATTTTGCACAGAACATTCGTTGTTTTCAACGAAGTAGTAGCGGGTAATACTGGGTCATCCAAGTTAAACACAACAACAAAGTGTGATTTAAAGTTTTCACACACTTCAACAGGGTCATCGACAACCGTGTTATCTGTGAGAGTTATAACCTTCATAGAAAGGTCGCCCTCGGAATTTCTCCGTCTCACCAGTTGTGTTAGTCTCATGCCCCTCTGCCCGCTACCGAGCGCGAGCGTTTCTACGTTTGTATAACACAGTTGCGTTCTATGTTCTGTGTGTTCAAACATACTGCTCAGTTGTGTTGCTGGGGCAAAATTTAGCGTTATTCTGTGCATCGACCTAAGTGAGTTGAGTCTGTCAGTCTGTTTTGCAGTAAAGATTCTACTTTGCACATAAGAATCAACTTACCGGGGGCCAGAATATCGACAGAAGCAATGAAGTGTTTGTTAAATTTCTCGATTGCTACTTTCGGGTCTGATGCACGGAAGAACGTATTCCCATTTAAGGATCTTAATAAGCAGAAGGTGTTCCAATTGATGTGTTTGTTCGGACAGTGGAATACAACCGTCGGTTTGATAGCTGGCACTCGACAATATGATGGTCACTTCCTGGAAACTGTTCCAAAACGGATACCCGGACAGACGAAATACCTGTGATGAATATGAGATCCAAAATATGTTTCTGTCTAGTGGGCGTCAAGATATGTTTTTTCCATCTACTCAGGTGAATTCATGGAAGAAAATCAGCTCGCTTTGCAGGACCTGCGAATGAGGTCCAGGGGATATTTGGCATATTAAAATCACTACCCATTATTTTGTGCTCTCAAGGTATGTTTGATACATGACTTATCACCTCTACAAGGCCAGTAAAGTCACTGCTAGTAGCTTCAGGCGGTCAGTGAACACATCCAGTAAATAGGTCGCGATAACCTGTAGAGTCCATTGGCTACAACGAGTCATCGATTTTACTAAAACTAGGCTCGCCAAGTTTAACTGCAGAAAATTGCTCTTTTAGGTAAATGATGCACCCACCACCACGTCCTGTGAGACGATCCCTAGAAAGTATGTTATACCTTATGTGGCTCAGTTGTGTGTTTGGATTACCTGGGGAGCAGCACGTCTCAGTGACGAGAATGGTATGGGGATTAGACAAAAAGACAAGAGACCTAAAGAGGTGCATCTTGCTTGTCAGTGATCTTACGTTTATGAGTGATGTCTACGGAAGCTCTTCTGTCAGGCACAACATTTAAGCTGCTAGAGAAATGCACGACGGACGGGGAAGTGGGTTGCAAGATGTCATTTGAAGAGGTCCGTTCTAGGGGATGTAACAATGTTCCACTCATAATAATATTGCTTATTATTATAATAATAGTGATAATAATAATACATTTCTCAACGCATTCGTGAAAAACACGTTTGGGCGTGCGCGATCATGATTACATGCGGTACAAAGCGGCAAATGGATATATAATAAGACAAACATGAAACCTGCCGACAAATGAAGACGTAACCAGAGGGCAAATAGCCACGGTTTACTACGTTCAATTTACACATAGGGAAAGGAGATAGTTCACTTGTTCCACAGATTTAGTCCAAAAAATGAGATGTTACATTAATTTATCTTCTACGAGGTTAGGTAGAGACGGCATTTCAGATATATCAAGGTCGTGCCGGAAAATACGTGCAAGGCCATCTTCGGGGTATTTCGCTGTTATTTAACGGAACTCCAATCGGAAAACTGCTAAAATAATTCAGTTTGGACGATGGAGGACGGGAAGTTCCAAAATCCGGCGAAGAATTGAGCAGTCTTCAGCGCTGGACCTAGATGGCTGCTCCAAAACGTCAGAAGGCTGAAAATCTTGCTAATCAGTTGGTCAATATCGAGTTTCGAGCCCCCATTCACTGCGAACATTTTCCTTGCATTATGGATGCTCGTGGGAGTATGAGAAAGAGCGCAATATCACGGGTTAAATGGGAAAATGTGTAGTAATTATATGTAATATGAAGATTAATGCAAATGTTATATATTTGGACAAAAACTTCACACGACATTAATATTTTTGTTTTTCGATGAGGTATATAGTTTTGGCAAACAATTATTATGACATCTTTGGGTGGATGTTTGAGAGGATGTCGCAAAGCTTTGACTCCACGGCAGAAAGTGCTGGAAGAATGTCATTGTGATAGGATGACTGTGTAAGGCATGGGTAGAGGGGCCAGTTGGTGGTGAATGGAATACCGGACAATGCACTGAAAAAAGGACTGAGTTGGCGGAAAGTTGCGTGGTTATTTAATCAGGCGGTGATGTACTTGACGGAGTACAAAGGTTAGCAATTTGGCTAATAGTATTATCCTTGTTTTGGATAGAAGGATAGGATGTTGTGAAGCTATTGGGTAATGCGTGGAAAGTGTGAAGCCTACTATAGTTGTAGATCGGCTTAAAAGCCGTAGAGGACCAATTGTTCACTTTCATCTGAGAAACATTGTCTCTTAAAATGTGTTTCTTACAACCAGGTACGTATCGTTTATGAAATATCGTCGATTTACCATTATGTTGCAAATCTAGAACATTATTTTGTTGTAAGCACCGTACAGGTCTTACTGCTGGTTTGGAGACCCGTTCAGGCGTTTTGATTTGCGATTGGTAAGTACGGTCACTTCGGGCAATGAAGGAAAATGCCTACAGCGAGTAGAAGGTGAACTTGCCCGTCCATCTTCGTTTGTGTTCCGGACATTTGGGATACTGCCGTCAACACTCTGGAGAACTTTGGGCACCTTTGGTCCAGGACTCCTTCCAGTCAACGCCTCGGTTGACGGAGGTAATCGTCGATGACTAGAAAAGGTATTTTTGGTGCTAACCGTGGGTTTTACTGGAGACATTTGCCCAAGCCTAGTGTCGACAGGGCTGGATTTTGTTTGTTTTTCGGTATCCTTCTGAACGATGTCACCAGTTACAACTTGCTGATCTAGGAAAGTCGTGGAACAATCTAGATCAATAGTCAAATTAATGAGGTGGTTAACTTTGGTTATCTGGTTCATCTTTTCATGAGAATTATCGGCTCGCAATATTTCCAGTTGGAGTGATGCCTTATAACCAGACACATTTATCGATTTGTAATTTGTGGCACGTAGGATGTGTTGTTTTTACGAACTCGTTTGCTACAAATTCGTCTGTGAAGTGCAATAAAAGTGGACAACGTTTTCGCTGTACCTTATTGGGAAGTCTTAAACAGTGACAGTCCTGGTCTTCCATCCTACAAGCCCTGAGTAAGACTTTTCATAGTCAGCGAAGGTACTCTGTCAGACACACTAAACACAACTACTTTACCTGCACAGCGTATCCGCTTGAGCAGTTCAGTAGCTATTGCGTCAATAAAAGTTCAAGCAGCTGCGAGAACTTCATGATCGGAAGTAGTGGTCTCAAAATGGGGGCTAACTGGGGCACTTAGATTGCTAACTATTGGATTCAGCTGGCGCAAAATGTCAGTAAGCCTTTTATACTTACTGCGTATTTTCGCCATTCCAACCTCTAGGTCCGTCATTTTTTACCTGTTGAAATTACTGTTAAATTTACTGCTTTTATAGCAGATTTTGGCTACTTAGCGACAGCAGCAATGGAACATGTTTCGGACGTGGTGCGTGGGGATTTTTGCCTCTCTTTGTTGTCCCCATGCCTTTTTGGCGTGAGGCTGATCGCCTTATGACCGACAGATTTTGAATATTAGCTGACTTAGTGAGAGGTTTGTTAAACTATTCCTTTTTTCAACAAATAATTATCAAAACTTCTCAAAGCGATTTATAGTAACAATAGGGAGCAAATTGTAAGCTAATTTGAACGGGTATTTGATTCAAACGGAAAAAGAACATGAATGCAATAATAACTGGCCTTTTTCGTAACGCACGCCAAATATGCCGAATATATAATAATAATAATAATAATAATAATAATAATAATAATATATTTCTCAACGCAGTTGTGAGAAGCACGCTCGGGGGTGCGCGATCATGACAGATATTTACATGCGGTACAAAGCAACACATGTTCTTACCTGCATTCAACCAAGAGAAGGGTAAGGATTCATTTCATATGGTTTCTATTTGTTTTCTCGGGAGACAAGGTTGTCCTACCAACGTTTATTTCGATAACGGATCCAACTTCAACGCTGCGGACAAAGGACTCAAACGGTGGACGACTAATCTGTATCGCGACTACGTAAACGACGGACTATCACAGTGGCGCATACTACACCAGTCATCTGGAATGTGTGTGGGTGCGGATCACCCAGTCGACACGGCGCATTCTCGAATCGATATGCTTCGAACAAACTCCCGATGGCGAGACCTTGTGTACACTTCTTACGAGACCAGAAAAATATTGATTTATAGACCGTATTGTCCGCAACATTGGGTGATCAAGACGGGCTGGCATTTTCACACGATGGCATTTTGCTTCCGCAAGTTAATCATGGAAATCCTCCCGACCAGACGACGTTGCAAATGTTTAAAGAAAGCTGAAAGCAAGCCATTTATCTTTCTGGACACTTTTGGGGTTGCTGGACGAAACAGTATCTTTCTATGCGGAAAGCACGTCAGAAGCGGATACATAAAGAAGAGAAAATTCAGCTGAGATATGTCTTATAGATAACTTTGGAACTCTTGCCAAAAAATGCAAGGTCTCTAGGTGTGATTGTTTGCTGTGGTGTTGACGAGGACGATTTAGTTCTCGTTGATGCAGTGCAGACAAAGTCGGGTGAAATAAGACGAGATGTCAGACGTCCGTGTCTTTTTGGAGAGGAAGTGATGCAGGGACGGTGAGCACAATCGGCACCTAGATCGTATTAAGAACGCAAGGAATCAATGATCGAGAACAACCTTTGACTAAACATGCTCTCCGAAGTCGGATTCTTGAGAAGTTCAAATAATGGGAGCTACCTAGAACGGTTTCCATTGCACTGTAAATACTCGGGGTTGGTGTCGCGCACTCAGACAAATGTAATTTGGGCTCGAAGTATGTTGACTTGGAAGCTATTCCGGTCGGGGATCGGGTCTGATAGAAATCATCTTTCTACGGGCAAAATTTGGCTGTGCCCAAATATTTTTGACCCGGTGTGTCGAATTCTCTAGCGACGTCGTGAAAAACCGAACCAACCCTATACCCCACAAATTTTCATCTCCGAATATTCTACTTCTGTTTCTGGCCATCGATTTTACCTTGACCTGGCCGCTTTTGTCTTACTGCGTCAATCTGATAGCCGTGTGAATAACTAATGACCCGATATTGTATTTTGCTCGAGTGATGTGAACATTATGTCTTTGGAGCTCGGATCGTTCCCGTTAGTTTCGAATCAGTTGACTGCTTGTAAAACTCTGTTATGTATGAGAGTCGCGTTATGTGGTCATGGTTCATCTTTAACCTGTTCTGCACAAACTTATAACCTACCTCCTGGGAAACTATCTGTCGGTCGAAACTGCTGAGGTTGTTCACGTATTCACTTTGACGATATGTTTCGATAGGGCTGTGGCATTGTAATTTGGAATCGTTCTGATTGGTTCGGATCACTGTTTGATTTCTGTGTTGCCTGACGTGGTCTTGTAAGATCGCATGTCTGGCCTGCCAGTTCATGTCCCTGTTATATTCCGGTGGGCATTTTTTCAAAGTTGGCTAGCTGTAATCACTTTTTGTTTAAGCTCCAGGATACTTCTTCCCACCGATAAGTTCAATTAGCATCCAGGCTCCGTCCATCTTTTGAGCCTAACTTTTCTCTACTTTCCACCTTGATGGGTTCGCACGACGCTTGACTCTCATTAGCAAGGCAAGTTTGTCGACCAAACCGTCGAAACGCGCTTCAATTTTCCCTCAGCCATCAACCAAACTCAATTCTTGTTCGATCCCCCGTGGTAGGTAGTGTACTTTATGTACCAGGTCGTATGACCCTACCCCTGTGTCTGCGACGCATTTCACCAAAAAATTCCTGGTTGCTGGTCGCCAGTGCTAACTTGATGAGGCCATGACCACGCGCACTAGTAGGAACAATAACCTCTAGGTTGCCAACATCAGTCCAGGTCCTGGTGATGGCCAAGTTCAGTGCAACCGCCCCTGTTTCAACTTCAAGTTAATTAGGAGCAATCACGCCTTTGTTAACCGAACCACGGCCATTTGAGTGTTTACCGGCTTTCCGCTATATGGTGTTCACAGTGGCTCAAAAAGCTCGCAGTTACAGACTGTATCCCGTCTGCTAAAACAGTCCGCTTGGCGTATGCTGTCTGGTTGTTTGTTCCTATGTCATTTCAACAATGTAGCACAAACTATGAAGCCATATGTTTTCCGTTCAGTTGCTCGTCGACTGCCAGTACCTTGCCTCCCATGCCATTAATACCCTTCGGCGCCGTTGACAGCTCTACACGAGCCCATTCTGAGTTAATCTGGGGATAGGTTCAAACAGCCTGCTCCACGACTTGTGAAATACTACCAAAAATATTCATCCACTTTGTGCACATAATTGTAGGGGCAATTTGCCACCTTCGTTTGATACACGAGATCGCGTTTGTTTTCTGCACGTTCTTTGGAACATGCGTGCCAATGGCACCATCCACATTCGCTGTTGGCTATAGATCATGCTCCACCATCTTCCACAACAATTTTCAATGCCATGTTTCAATGGATTTTGAACCCTGGACACAACAGGTGCCGAAACAAAAGAACACGACGGAGTTTGAAAACAAACCGCGGCATTTGGAAATGTAGCAATAATACAAATCCAGTCCACTCTTGGTCAACCGATAATAAAAACTGAGGATTGGGGATTGCATGGAACGTACGATGGTCCACCCGACGGTACTCAAACTGCTTCAGGAGAAATGTGCCTCGAATCTTTGAGTCCGATGAACAACAGTTGTGAACGTGCGATTGAAACAACCTTGAGGTTCTGAATAGCGAATTGGCCTTAAAAGAAGTTAGCATTCATTTCCTGCGGTTGGCTGCATAATAAAAACATGACACTAGTTTTCTACCTGGTCTGCTATGGATGACATACGGAACCACACCTACCAAATAGACAGGTGGAAACACGACTGAAACCGGGATCTGCACATAAGACAATCCTAGAACCTTGCAAACTGCGAGTCTGCTCGCGAGCCCGACAGCCGAATCCTTAGCGTGCCGAACTCTTGATACGCATCAGCATCACGTATCGTTTCTAATCGCCAGCTGTAATTTTAGCATCATATACATTATGTCATCCACTTATCCCCAGGAATGCTTTGCGCAAGTTAATTGTTGGGTGCGCAGAAAGATAGTTTGTTTAGGAAACGTGCGTCTTAAAACAAGTGAGCGCATTAATTTTCACAGAGATAGCGGAAAGAGTTTATTAATCTTGCAAAGTACTTGCGAGATATTTGAAAAAACGTTAATCAACGCGTAGTGACAAAGCAACAATCCTAACTAATCCAAACAATCTAAGATTACAATGCCACAGCCCTATCGAAACATATCGTCAAAGTGAATACGTGAACAACCTCAGCAGTTTCGACCGACAGATAGTTTCCCAGGAAGTAGGTTATAAGTTTGTGCAGAACAGGTTAAAGATGAACCATGACCACATAACGCGACTCTCATACATAACAGAGTTTTACAAGCAGTCAACTGATTCGAAACTAACGGGAACGATCTGAGTTCCAAAAACGAGCAGGACTTTGCTTCGTATGGGCGCACTCTCATTTGATATTCCATAGGGTGCTCGTTCAAACTCAGCGGTCATATTCAGCAACTTTTAGTCTACCGTTCAGAGGGCGGCCACGAAACCCGGCGACACAGTCAAAAACAACTGGTAATTTATCCCGTTTTCAAGGTTCAACAAGGAATGATGTGGTGGTTATCACCGTGTGGGCTGACCCGCCTCGAGCAAAAATGCAGGAGACTCTTCCGCTCAACACTTTTGAATCTGGTTGCCAATGAACGTGGTATGTTGCATTCGCAAGATGTCGTCTCGTAGAAATTTTCTGCGCAAGCATGGCAATCTCCTTCACATTAATGCTAACTTACTGCTTCTAAACTTTGTCATTTCGCCATAGAAGGAAAGCTTCCAATTGCTGGTCGACAAGCTTCGCTGAATCACGCACGATCAACAGGACTGCGCGATCTACTCATGGCAGGGACGTTTTGGAGGACATGGTGTAGCCTTACTCTAGTGTACTACCTTTTAACCCTATCTGTCAAAATCAGTTCCATCATGGGGGGTTTACTCTACCGACGTGGTCTCTCTTGGCTTTGTTTGCAGGAGGCAGCTAAGAATCCAACCAAGTAACGACCTGGCTGCGTAGGTCTGCCCGTGCTTCCCATGCTTCTGTTCCAGGACCCAGCGAGCCTCGCTCACCTCACAGCTGATAAGGATGTTAACTTTTGCATAGTGCATTTCAAATGACAGAAGATCTCTCAGATACGACCATCATTGGGCTTCCTCTTTTATCAACGGGACAGGTCACATGGGTAGATCGGTCACTGATCAAGTACAGTCTGCGTTGCTTGTCCCTTGTCAACGCAAGAAAGCAATTCTCAGGCAGACGTTTTTGCAACCAATGGTGGATAATCGATTAACAACTGTGACTTACAGGGTAGACTGAGCCCCTGAGCAGCCGATACGCTCAACTAGGACCTCCTTCAATAAAGTTGCGTCTGTACTAGGTTTTAAGAATACATACGTCACCAGTGAACCATGTACCGAGCAACTTTATTATAGTGCTTTACCCAGTGAAAATAAATCTCGAACGGCCGCATAAATTTCCGAAACGTCGTGTGGTTGCTTCCAGAAGGGCCAACGCCGCAAACATTTAAGCAGTTGCAAAATCTGCGACTGCACAGGACGAAGTCGGTGCTGATTCTGCAGCGCGGAATGTCACCGGATTCAAGAGTGCCTCTGGTAATGGGGATACTTACAAATGTGAGCGTTTCGCCCACTCCTATCATCATCGTTTTCTGCTTCCGCATGCTCGTTGTAACTTCTCTCATTCTCGTCAGGGGGCAAAATGTTTAACCATTTCTGAGTTGGCTTGCGACAAAATCATTTGTAGTTCCAATTATTTCCTAGATTGCCTGTCTTTTGATTCAACCCGTAAGAATGCTGATCTAGCCTGAACAATCCTATGACTGTTATAACTACCACCGGAACCCGAGCATGAGAAAGAACCAAACTCGCTTTTGGCTTGTTTGACTGAATTCAATTGATTATCCAGAATGAGATGTTCCTTGAACGTGTCAGACACCACCTAGGGAGAAACAGGTGAAAGACCAATGAGGGGTACTGCGAGATTTCACACGAAGACGGCGTGCAACACAGAAATCAACCAGTGATCCGAACCAATCAGAACGATTCCAAATTACAATGCCACAGCCCTATCGAAACATATCGTCAAAGTGAATACGTGAACAACCTCAGCAGTTTCGACCGACAGATAGTTTCCCAGGAGGTAGGTTATAAGTTTGTGCAGAACAGGTTAAAGATGAACCATGACCACATAACGCGACTCTCATACATAACAGAGTTTTACAAGCAGTCAACTGATTCGAAACTAACGGGAACGATCCGAGCTCCAAAGACATAATGTTCACATCACTCGAGCAAAATACAATATCGGGTCATTAGTTATTCACACGGCTATCAGATTGACGCAGTAAGACAAAAGCGGCCAGGTCAAGGTAAAATCGATGGCCAGAAACAGAAGTAGAATATTCGGAGATGAAAATTTGTGGGGTATAGGGTTGGTTCGGTTTTTCACATGACTGAACCCGGATATTCGCTGAGTCACTATTTCCTCTTTACCTATTTGAAATATAATCACGGTTGCTATTAGTTTCCGTCAATCACAACTCAGCACTCACGGTTTAGCTCTTCGGAGGTGAGTTTTATCACTCTGATGGTGAAACGCCTCTCATCTCCCATCGTAATCGAGGTGGACAATACCCTGTAAGCTTCAAACCACTTTTTCTGTACAGATAGCTGATAGAGAACGTTATGTGATAAGTTGGCTTGTCTGATCATCAATATATCGGTCAAATGCTTGACACCGGCAAGGCTGGCGTTCAAAAGCTCGTACAGTTTTATAACTGAGTGGAACGTGTGGCTTTTTCACGTAGCCGAAGTATTCCCTCCTGTAAGTCCTGTGGATTCAAAGCCTACTTGAGAATATATACGAAATCTCTTCAGTTCCAATATTGAATCGGTACTATTGCAGCCGGCCGACAGCGTAGACCGCACCCGGGAGAAATGTGTGAACCGTGCCCCTCAAGTGTACACATCATTTTTGGAAACACCGATTGCGTAAACCAGCTCAATCGGCACATCTAGGCACTCAGTACACAAAGCTCGCGTTCGTCCATCTGGTTCCTTAATTTTAACAAACAAGCATCTTATTCTACCTCCCGGAATTGCCAGATATCTTTAGTGAAGTTCAATCCCAAATAGTGTTGGTACCACAAGCAGTTGTCTAAGACTTCGTAAGAAGTTACAGCAAAAATGTTGTCCACTGTTATTGCAGTTCATGAACGAAATTGTAGCAAATGAGTTCGTCAAAAGGTAAGGCCAAGTCATACATGCCACAAAGTGTTTGGTCACAAGACACCACTCCAACGGGAAATATTGCCAGGAAATATTTCTCAAGTAAAAAAGAACTGGAGTAACGAAACCAATAACCTCATTGACTTGACCGTGGATATAGACTTTTCCATGACTTCCCTAGATCAGCAAGTCGTAACTGGCAACACCACTACCATGTCTGTCCGGAAGAACATTGAAAAATGAACCACATCCAGCTGTTGACGTTAGGTGAGGTCAAGTATCTCCAGTAAAACCCACGGTTAGCGCTTAAAACATCTCTCCTATTCACGGACGGTTCTCTTCGCCAACGGAGACGCTGACTGGAACGAGCCCCGGACCCAAGGTGCCCAAAGTTCTCCAAAGTGTTAGTGGCACTATCCAGAAGTTCGGGAACAAAGCGGAAGTTGGACAAGCAAATCC
>LUCH01018260.1:0-16277 GCA_013368495.1 Paragonimus heterotremus
ATTATATACCCTTCCTTTCAACGACAACCGGACGTCTTTTCGATGCCACAGATGACGTAGTCTGGCAAAGGCAACTCATGCCTTCGCAATCCTCGGTGATATCTCATCAGCAATATTACAGGCTGACGGGATGGTGCTACCCAAGTACTCCTATATCCTCATTCAATAAAGTATAAATACTTCCTTTTCTTTTGATACCCAGTCTGTAAGATTGTCGAACTGAGTAGTGATTTAAGTTCATTCTTAAATTAACACGAATGACCGTGGTAATTATTAACGTGATTTCCGTCTACGTAAATTGTTGAGTCTTGGTTTCGCGATTAGGCCAGGAGAGCCAAAATCCCACCATTTTTGAATGTGGTGTGAATAGCTGTATCGTACCTCTGTAGTCCACACTGATTGTTTGGGTAAATCAATTAAGCTCTGTTGTTTCATGAATGGACTTTTAGCCCGCTTCACTGGTTCGGTCATATTAACTTATAAATCATCGTACAGATAGGTCAGCTAGCTTACCTACTACTATCGAGAATGTTTACCTAACTGAATAATTACCCTCCAGGTATTACATGCCAGAGTGCAACGCATGTCCCCGCGTCAAATTCATTCCCAGTTTCACAACCGTTTAGTCCGCCTGGCTCACTCGTCTACGTTATGGACAGTGCATGAAAAAGAGGATTAACCGTTTTTTGTGTAAATGCAGTTGAAGTCATGTAAAGTCAAGCAATAGTAATAGAGTATAGTAAAGCTTACAAGTCTACCGAAGAACGACCGGTTGTGGCAAGTCAAACGAGTACACGGTCAAGCAATAGGCTACACAAACATCAACCTTCAAATCAGCGATAGTCAGCGATTTAACTGATCATCTAGACCCCAACCAGGCGAGCCATAACTACCCACTTTAGCGAACCGAAAATCCAGGTCCTTCGTATGTCATAATCTCGTCTTTGTATGACCACCGCGTGGGTTTGCCCAGTTGCTGGCGGTCTCAGTGTATAATGACTGGTGCACAATACGCGGAGTACGTGAAGAACTACGGACTGTGCAGTGTGATTAGTTAACCAACAGATCATGTGTCATTAACGTTCCTAAATACGCGAAAGGCACGTTGTCCATACGACCACTGTATTTGGTGTAGTCTAACTGGCTAAAACGATGAAAGCCAAACACGGCAGGTTTGTTGGCGTCTTCGTGAACAGTTCACACTTCCGGACCACGGAGCAAAACAGAACATATCCGCACACAGAAGCACTACATACTGTTCCCTTCAAATGTAACGGGACGTCTTTTTGATGCCACGCGAAACGCAGATTATTAACTGCAGTATATGCGTTTGTTCCCATTGATGATACCTTATGACTAATGTTGTTAGGTGACATGATAGTGCTTCCTACGTACGCGAACCGGTCCAATCTTAAGTGGACTGTCTGCAATGAAGATCGTGATAATTGAAATGACTCAACTTTGAGGCAGCACTCTGCTCGTTTTAAAAGACTGTCGTGCATTTCATAACAACCAGTTGGATTTGGATTGTACTGTTTTGCGTTTCCTTCTTGTTCTATCGTTTGCTGAGGGATCATACATTCGTACAAGTTTGATGAGTAACTGGCACTCGAGGGAAGAATGTTTAAAGCACGTTTACCAGAAAGCACCGGTTAACAAATTGTCCAGTCGGAGTTAGTTGGGAGAAACTGGCGAACGCTGGGAATAGATTGCAGCTTCTACGAAAGCTTGCTTTGGAGAGGCATATCCCAAATAGCTGCGCGGTCACAATAAAAGTGAAATGGGCCGACTGGAAAGTCTACGGGAATGCGACAGCTGTGATCAGTTGTGGGTGATGTTCAATCTATATGAAAAGTGAATTTCTGTCACATCGCTTGACCTCAGGAATAGACGTAGTTGGATTCACTCTGACTCTAAATATAAAAGTGACCGTCGAGAACTTGGTCGTAAGATGACCTACCCTTGGCTCAAAGACCGTGAGTATCACATCTGAAAGAGTTAGGTGATTTTTTTTACCGAAGAATACCAGATAGCTTGTTAACTCGGTACGTGGTTAGGCTGAACGTCAAGTCGGCGGAAATGATACTATGTTTGCAGATGTTTTCATTATCATTAGTCATTTTTTAACCTGAGTCCTTATTTTTTCATTCGGTTAGAAGGGAATTTGTGAACCAAATTCCTTTTTTACCACTCCATGGTGAACAACCAGTGAGTAGTTGAGAGGTTGAATGATGCAAAGGAACCACCAGTTGCATTAGTGGAAGCATTCAATTTCAGATACACTTCTCAGGTAACACCTTTCAAAAAGAAGCACTAACCTGAAGTGAATGTTTACAAACATCACGGTGCAATGTACAGATAATTAGCGCAAGTCTGGCAGTTAAATCAATGAATCAATGTGATGCATTTGAAGAAGTTTGCCCTAGTGTTGAACACGGTAGACAATCAGGTACCAGTATATGAACATTATGTATTGGTGAGTTGGAGCCAGGAAGTGATATTGATGATCACCAGTTGAAAAAACTCCACAATGAATGAACAACAATACGACAGTCAAACAAGGACTTGCTGACTGTGACGAGCAAACCGGATCAATCAGTCCCACAAACTTTGAACAGAACGTACCTAGTCCTATTTGATTCAAACTAGTTAAACCTATAGATTTTCAAGGGGAATGAACTGGACTGCCGTTCTTCCTCAGATTTTCGCAAACCGAAGGTTATCTTCTGTATCCTGTAGACTTTTTGTCGGATAAGTCAAATGAAGTGGGGGGGGGGTAAAAGCCTTACTATCCACCCTTACTACGACTTTACGGTTTTCTTTATAATTTTATTGAAAGATGTCTAGCAATAGGTGCCTTATTCAAGTAAAACCTATTGGTGTAAACGCACTAGATCAAAAAAAGTACCGCTGTTCTCCTGTTGTAATCAGAATTCAAAAGTACCAGTATGGTTGATTAATAGAATGATTCTTGAAATAACTGTCCCCGAGTAAGTATTCCTATTTCCATTTCAACAAAATGTAATAGCCTCTCGAACTGTTTCGACTCGGTTGTTCAACTTAGATACCACTATCCGTAAACCGGACATAGGAATGATTGTTTCGAATGAACTTATCCAACCATCCAATTGTGTGAACGACGAACAGCAGCTCACTTTGAAGTCTTCATTCGAGAATACATTTTCTGCCTCCAAGAATAGAATCAGAGGCTCTTGAGAAAACCATAACAGAATTAGCTCGACTCTAGTTAGTATTAGGGTTCTGCAATTTATCATGCTTCATCTACTCATTGTAGGTCGGGAGGCAGACACCAAAGAGGAAAAGGCAGAACTCGGTCCCGAAGGAGGATAGATTGATCACGATTTAATCTCTGACTAAATTCTACAGCAGCGCTGCTAATACCACCTACCGAAAATTGCCGTTTTTCTTTACCAAGAAGATGCGTTTGATTCGGTCGACCGATCTCCATTCTCAAAGTTACTCAAACGCAGGGTTGTACTAAACAGTTATGTAAATGTATTGTTGATGATATGTTTCCATATTTCAGCTCAAATTAGGGTCTACGACAAACTATCTGACAGTTCCAGCACCAAGGGCGATGGATATCAAAACTATCCGGTTTCGTTATTTTTGCTCAATTTTATCATAGATGAAATAATAGAAGACTGTTTGCGGCACTCACAAAATGTTGGTGTGGACACCCTAACCGGTAGATGACTGACTGATCTTGACTGCGCTGAACAAGAGGTTTTGACCATTTTCAGGCTAAACAGACAATGTTTGTCTATATTTCGCACTGTGTTAAAAACCCTGAAATGTCGTTTGAAGTTTCAAAATGAAAATTGCTTCTACTGAACTACACTGACTGCATGAAATTATGGAGATTATTAACCACCATCGCCGAAGACATACGAAATTAAATAGTCATTCTTGTCTTCAGGGCTAGGGCAGTATTTACCAATATAGGTCACCACTGATGACTGGGTGGGTTGTGCTACTTTATTCCTTGATAACCATCTCAAGGTACGTGACCACCGGTTTTCGCACTTGATCAGCCCAATTAGGTAGCATCAGCGGGTATGTAACGAACAGGTTATGATGTGGGTATTTGTTAACGAATATCAAGCGAGTTCCGTCGCTCAGAGGCACAGATGGTTAAACCATCTACTAAAGTTTCAGACTAGTCAACCGCCACATCAAGCAAATTCTGGCAGAACCGTGGATGACTAATTAAAAAGTATAAAGTAGACAGACAATAATCACAGTCGTTCACCAAAATGTTGGTTACTATTGGTTGGTTTTGTCTCCCGGGATCTGGCTCTCGAAACTCAAAGGGTCGTTACCAGGACACTTTAAGTGAACGTGAAGGAGGCCAGCTGGACTGAACGGCATGAATATTTGTCTTTGTTTGGCCGGATCTTCTGTGAAGTAAATGCAATTGACACGGGCCAGTGAATGCCGTAAATGTCTTGTCGATGGAGCCTTAATTTCACTTACTGCTCGGTTTTTTGTTTGCAAGAGTTAGGCATCTTTATGCGGAGTCTTCTAATATGGACGACGTTGTTTTTAGTGGTAAGGTCCCTTCGTCACTTGTTCTTTTTTCTTTGTCTTCCTGTACACGGTTTGCTTTTTTCTTCTTAGTTGCATAGTAGTTAGATATCAATGAGAACCACTGATACATTGCTCTCCTTGATACCGTTATTGATGTTGATAATGACAGCAGTGGAGTCGCACATAACTTTACCCCAATAGGTTAATTTCTGGATCGGATCCCAGAGCACCACCATGTTGACTTACAGTCAAATTACATCATCATTATAACCGGCACGATTAAAACTGTCGAAGTAATTTACTACCAGCCTTGTGATGTGTGATTGTCGAAAAGGAAATCAATAACTACGGAAGCAAAAGACGTCAGTCACTCGGAGAAACAAAAACTAAAAATGAACAAGAGCGGCTGCATCATTTGTGAGTCTTAAAATTAGTGGTTCACGTTTGATCAGAAAAGTGTGGCATCGGAACCATTGAAAATGGGATTGCATGTTACATGAAGTATTATGTTTACCTCAAAGTTCACATTTATTGCAAGATTAAAATTATTGTGTAAAAGTTTGAGAACTCTCACTGAAACGCAATGAAGTTGGCAGAGGTGTTCGTGGTCATTCATTTCTGTCATTGTCAGGTCATTACATTTTACACTTAACCGACAATGTTTAGCTTCCGACAATGCTTTGTCCTAATTCCCTGTTTAATAATGTCTGGTTAATTGCATTCGCTAAACCTGGCGATTAACACTTCCTAAGCAGGTTGAAATCACCGAACTCATTAAAACTGCTAGGCGATTGGAGTTAACAGACAGTAACTGTCTCTTATCAAGACGATCGGACTACCTGACCATTATTCAACGGCGAAATTGGTATTCCAATAAAGTAGATCCAGAAATGTTTCCCAACGGCAGTTGTAGTTGGGTTAAACTAAACGATCAGTTTGAGACAAACTGTCGATTACGCTGAAACCGCGCACACAGAAGTCTGGGTGCGCGAGGGGGATCTGTATTGTGAGTTCGATTTAATTTAAACGTGTTGGGAACTTTGTGCAGAGTAGTAGATGTGGATTTTACGCAAAAACAAATTAAGGTATTGAATTATTTACAACGTTTCACATTGTCAGCCAACCATATGTGCTCACTAGTAGTTAGTTTTTTGATGGGGTTGATGCTGACGGGGATCACTGTCACACACCACCATGTTTACAGAGACCAAAAGTTTTAGGATAGTAGGACAAAATTTCCCGTTATTCGGTCATCATTTCAATCGGCTTAACTAGGGCTGAGTGGAGTTATTGATTGTATTTTCTTGCACATTCTTAAATATATGGTTGCACACGTGTACCTTATCAAACGTTTGAATTCACGTCAACCAGAAATATTGGGACTTAAAGTAAGAGTTCTTGGTTTCAGTGTATCAATAAGATGCCCCTTAAACAACACACAGCCGAATTGTAAATCTAGAAGTGTTGCTGGTATCACACAATTAGCTCCGTTTTTCCAAGAATATCAAATGACTGATTTGTGCGAGTGTATACGGACAGTCGATTGATGAAATATTTTATTTTTGGTCTGTAGGTCGAATAAATCACTTGTAACATCGCAGGTGGGAGAATTTGAGAAATTACAAAGTGTTCTTTTAGTGTAAGCTTCAGACGCCATCAGACTAAACATTCAGAGGATTACCTCAGGCTATAAAGATACTAATCAAGCGTTTACCACATCATGCACGGTTTGTTGTTACTCACTTTGATAGTGCAAGATACGACATCATATAACTGAGTACACTTGGCATTAGGCTACGAACTGTATGTGATGTTCGTCGGCATAAATTTGGTCTTCTCAAGTCAACTGAAGTTGGGCTACGAAGTTAAGCGAGATCGTAGCCAATCGGATCCAGTATCATGAATGTTTCCGTTGTCTGCTGGACTCAGTTTTCGTGAAGAAAGCTGCCAGGAACGACTCCGAGCAAAATGATATCAGTTGTGATACACAACACGGCACTCACCGAAAGGTCAAACAAATGCACCAGACAGGACATATGCATGAACCGAACAACAACCCTGGAACATGTCATGAGGTGATCAACACAGTCGTCGGTCAAGGCCGAAGCCAAGCTACTGAAACCAAACCACTGAAGCCAGCTGCTGTGTTGACAGTATACAAGGCACTTTTGTCGTGCCTCGTTGCTGTCTTTTGCAATCAGTCGGGATAGCTTGAGGTCATAGTAACTAGCGATACAATAAAAGCAAAATATCTGAACAGTGGAAACGGTCAGAAAGCCGCTCTCTGCAACTCGTCCCACTTTTACTGGCAAATGAGTTTTTGTGTATAATCCACCTTGCTACTTTTTTGTTTAGCTTTATCCATGAAGTTTTCAGAATCATGTTTTCTGTTTCATTTCTTCTTATTCTGTCTCTTCATCTTTTGTGGTCGCGTAACAGTCAAGCTTCACTTTTGGTAACTGAACTAATGTTGATGATACCGGTATTCTAAATCTGGAGACTTGACTAGTAAGTGGTTTGATAAAACACCCCATCCACTGTGAGCACTACAGATAATGAATTAGTGTTACTATGAGATTTATCTTATCTTATATTTTGTGTTTTCAGTATTGTTCTAATTAATCCCCTTATGACCCAAGTTCACCATCCGGTGTTACTTCATCGTTCAGGACAAGGGAATAAACACCGGACTCGTTTTACTCAATCTGGCGGCAATACGGCCATTGAATTGGTCAAAGTTGTGGATCCCCTGGGCAGCGTATTTTGGAAAGAGACTGCGGGGACTCCAGCATGGATCACAGGCAAGTAAATTTTCTTCACCGGCCTGAACAGTCATGAATGTAATTCATCTCAGGCTAATTGTTTCGGTGTTGGTTAAAACCACAGATTTTGAAACCACAAAAGTACAATACTTCATGGTACTCACTTTTAAAATGGGCTCTCAACTTTAACTGGTTTTGCCTGATATCAAACTCCTCAGGCAGATATCCTTGCCACGGTCCAGAGCGTCCATCCACCCGATAACCAATCACGTGCTTAGCAAAAAAACCACAAATTTTACCAGTTGTTTTGTCAGTTCACTGCACACATTGTTGGTGTTTGTCATAACTGGCTTATGCATCTCGGGGGATAGATTTTTCCTTCTTAGTTATTTATAACTTCAGCAAACGAAAAACAGATTATCTTACGAACCGGTGTCACACAGTCGCTGCGTCGGGCAACTTCTTTTGAAAAGAACTCTCGATTCAGCTTCGTGGTGTTTCCTTTCAGCTTGAAATCTAACTGACCAATTTTTATGATGAGAAATAACAGAATTACAGAACTGTTTGCAGGAAAGTCCGTTATGTTGTGCTATACATTCCAATAACTTAACTAATGTAAAATTCTGCGGTATCAACTCGATCAGTGCATTAAGTGAACTACACACCCAACAGGAGAGCGAAGGTGCACTGATCCCTTGATTGTCTAAGTTACATGCAGTGTACAAAGATTTCAAATGCTTGACATATAAAGGTGGCCTTCTAACTTCGGCGAAAGCAACATCAACGTGAATTAATCCCATAGTATTGTTACTCATTGTAATCTGCGGATATTTACCGAAGGGAATTCTAGTCAACTTTTGGTGGACTGTCAGGCAGAAAATGCGAACATTCCAACTCTCGGCGGAATACCTCAACACAGGGGGAGATGCGTTCAAAAACCCACGGCGAGCGGATGGAGGGCGGCGTGTGCGACTGGATGAGTCATCGCTTGACCGGATCGAACCAACAGGCGAGACGTAACAGCCGAAATAGGATGGATGACCAAAGTGAATGCGTGATTATTCTAAAACTCTGAGGAATATCTCGACACGGCTGTGGAGTACGGTCAAAGCCCATAGTGGATGGACGGAGGACAGCACTAGCGACCGGAAAAGCAATCGCTCAACGAAATCGGATCTAGGGGCGAGGAATAGCGGGTGGAAAACCCTCGGATAGAAGGCACCAATCACACAACTAAACCTGGTAGAAGTGCACACGACGTGTGGGCGGAAACCTGGGGATGTTGTGGACTGGAATTGCGGTTCAAAATCGCAAGCGCACCTGTGGCATGGTAACTAGCTTGTTAGACAATAAAGACTGTGCTTTATTGGACGCCTTTACGCTATAAAATTTTCGTTATTCACCAGAGAAGTTGAACAATAGTTAGAACAATAGTTAGTGCACACCGCATTTTGATTTTCTCCACCACCTGAAAATAATGTAACGGCACCTTCGTTTGTGTGTTAAAAGGCGGACTATGAGACTGTGATCAGCCTGACAGTTAGCGTACGTGAATTAAAACATCGCTCCCTTGCACGAATCTCATTTGTTCAAAGCTCTGTCTGGTCGTCCATCTTTCTTACGTCTGAAATAGAACATAAACTATCATACAGTTTGGCTTTGAATGTGTGCACTAAGCAAAAATGACATGAACTCGTAGAATTTTCAACTCTTGAGTATTTTTTCCACCATCCTTGAAGGATACGAAAAGAATGTTGTTCGTAAGTGTAAGATTACGCATCGATATATGGACGTCACAAAAAAAGAGGGATTTCAAGTGAGCGCCTTTCATATCAGTTTGTCCTCTTCTTTTAGAAATAAATTAGTTCTCTTTCGCCAAACTCCGTGTAACTTTAGAGGAAATCCACCCATGCATAATTATGTTTACGCGAGGAAAGGGGACACAACTCAGTAGGATACGAAAATATCAGGACTAAAAAAAGAACAGCAAAAAAACGAGCACATAATGATCTCTTATAATTTCTACTCAAGCCCAATTAAAATGTGTGAATGTCTTCAAAAATTGACATTAAAAGAATTGGCGGAACCAGTTACTATTTTTGGAGTAAATGTTAGTATGTTTTAAAAAGCATTGAAGTCATTACGGGAAGAATCAGAATATACTTGAATAGGACAAACCTTCTGGATTGTGCGAAAAGTTCAAATGACCAGACAAAACTAAGAAATTGCAGCAAACCCATTGGGGGAACAGACATCCATCAACAAAATGGAAAATTAGGTTATATGAAACTGTGAAAAATTCTAAATACACCATGAGAAATACGAGACTTCTCTGCCAAGAACGATGAAAACCGAAAGATATAGTGAAAAATTACTTCGTCCAGTTTAAGTCGAAGTCCTTGGGTAAATAGACGATAATCCACATTTCTCAAACATAAAACTGTAATGGTGAGCGTGCCGTGCAGGCGAGATGTAGTTTTGCAATTTTGAAAACTCTCAGTATTACTTTTCTTGGACTGGATGTCAGTTTGAGTGGACTCCAGTGTCACTGTGACATTGCTCTATATCATCAGGGGGTGTTCCTATTAACGAGAGATCTACTCCGAAAAGAAAAAGATACCCCTGTTCTGGCAAACCTAGCCTCGAATGTACAGAGGGAATGGTTACTAACCTTACTAAACTCGGACATATGTTAGATTACACTCTCGTACTGTTTGGAGTTAATGGCACAATAGTAGTTAAAATACGTCATCCGTTTTCACCGTTATTAACACAGATGAAGGTTTTCTTTTTGTTTAAGGAGACAGTTTTAAACAGGCGATGCCTAAACACTCTAATGTCATTGCTGTTCTTCTAACCTTTGGGTACTGACCTTCGTAAACTCGAACCTGAAAAATTCCCCACAACCAGGTTTGCTTTATCGACGTCCATCAGTTCCGTCACTAACACCCTGTTATGCAGTAGATGACCCGTTGATTGTTATCCAACCCTGTCAGTGAGACAGACACCACCCAGTCTCAGAACACTGCGACAGACTGACAAATGAAGTTTACCTCAGTGACGTCGCAATCCACACGCGCCCAATACTGGGCGGATTGAAAACAAACAGTGAACTGGGCGTGAACGATCCGTCACGGCTGCCGACAAAAGTTGTTTACAGATCTGACCTGAACGCAGTGTCGTGTCGCACATGGGTTTTCACCTTGCCCCACCACAACGGCCGGTCATCGATCTTCGGGCGTTCATTCGCACATATTCATTTATGCAGTTAAATCGTTTACCATACCAAACGACTTGTAACACGTCTTGGATGCCACTCTATAGTCAGTAATGGTCTAAAGGTCGTTTATGTGAAACCGTCGATCACCATTTTCGTGTGTTCCTGACGCTTCTGTTTATCGCCCCTTTAATCCAATTTCCCCGTATCGTTCATCATATCCCCCTACAGTCCCATTAAACGCTATCGCGATGGGAAACACCAGGCTGAAGGATTGTTCCGATTAGAGAAATACAGAAGAGTAATCTTGGATTTTCTATCTAGTGGTGGTATCCACCACTCACGTCATATGAATGTCTCACCCGGAGGTGAACAGCAAAATATACACAATGACAACATGCGTTTTAAAAGTATTATTTCCAGGAGTATCGTTGAAACCAAGTCATATAGATCCCAGAGTAGTAGAGAAGACCATGTTTCAAGTGCACACTTTACGTAAGGACTGGGACTGTTAGTGAAACTCTGTGTTGTGAGAACTTTAACCTCCAATGCCACTAAGTGTTTGCATCCAATCCTGGATCATGTCGTAGAATCCAACGCAACTAGTGAAATATAGTTAACATACATTCTCCACTGGAGCACACATTTTTCGAGGTGACATAACTATTACTGTCCAGTGGTTTGTCTGGTTTCTTTTTCTTCAACTACTGCTCCAATTTGGTTGGTTTTCTGTTCATAAAGGACATTTTCAACGCAGTGTTTGGTGAGTACTCTGAATCTTTCGTTCGTGTGCCCTGCAATTGGAACGTACAACTGAACGAACAGATGAGCAAAGAGGCACCTGCTTGCCATGCGGACTGGTCTGTAAGCAACCAGGATGCTTCCACTTGTTCTCTGGAACTCACAGATCCCTCTACAGACCAGTTGATCCGGATGGCGCACAATGCCGGTCAAAGGAAACCGGAGACATTAGTAGATAATTCTGACTCCAGGTGGGAAGTACAATCCTGGTCATGTAAGTAAATGAGTTAAACAATGGGAGATTTTACTTTGGTGCACGTTCACAGCTATCAGCGATTGAGTCCCGAGTGAAACGTTCAGATGACAGAATAGCGGTCAACCGCCTGATACCATTTTGAAGCTGTGAGATTTCTTGACCTAATTAATTAGCGTATCTGGATGACAACTACTGCAGAATGTTAACGTTCCGCCAAAAACGGTAGGGGTTTGTCCCATGACACTGATGCTGTGGTGCCAATGTCTTTTGTGCGCACTAGATTGGCCAAAAATATTTGATCAGCGAAGCTTCCATGAAGATCAGTTGTTTTCGATAGTGCAGTGACAAGTGAAACGAATTCACTATGTCAACCGTGTGATCTCTATAAACGAGATGTTCCATAGTCAAGAGCACCGGGTTCCTGGTTGACGTTTTATTCCTAGTGTTTGTTCCGTTCTCGGCGATAGCCGCGGTTCGTCTGTTATTGTGAATTCTGACTTTCTATGCCTATATATATATATACCAGTGAACAGGCAGAATACTTTGGACTCAAAATGGACTAGTGAGTATCACTCACAAACCTGAAGAACGACTTGTCAAACGTAATTGTGACAGATGGATAAGCTCAAACGTAGACAACTTATAATTTTTCCATGTACATTGATATCCTCAGGAAAGAAATTTAGGCAAATTTGTTTTTGTAAGCCACAGTCAACCGGATTCTTCAAGTCTTTCGCTTAAAACCTTTTCCTATGAACTTCCCATTGATCAACAGACAGCTCTTTTTCCTGTGTCATGCTACCACCAATAGGTATTTGTCAAACTCTAGTGGAACATAGCTCGAAGCAAGTCTCTTTTGTGTAAAATGCGTACAAACAATGAGAAACTGAGTGTGTTCATCAGTCCGTGTCAACTACCTTTAAACAGTGCACACCGGAGTAACGGTTTTATGTCACTGCTAATTTTTGTCTTAAACTTCATGCAGTTGGTATATTTGATCAGTGGTTTAACTTATGGGACAGAGGAGTAACAACAGAAGGTGAATATGTCGCGCGTTTTTATGTAACTGACGACAATCTATCATAGCAAGCAAAAACGAGCCCAAATGTGAACGTTCTTTTTGGTGAAACGAAAATAAAACAGCTTAATATAATTTGCCCATTGATCGGCTAGTCGCTACTATGGTCAAAAATCAAACTGCTAACTGTGAATAAATTCATCAACTAAACTGCTTTTAGGAATAATACGTACCCAACAGATCTAACACACCTATTAAGAGATTGCCTGTCCTATCGCTTTGAGAAGCACTCAGATACTGTTCAATCAATGACTAGTGTCAGTTACATCACAACCTCTGTCCAAAGCTTAGTACTTATGATAGTTTTCATAATCATAGAGTAAGTCTTGGTATCTCCCATAAACCTAATAAGTAGTTACAGCATAAAGTATGAGGCGGGTAGAGTGGATATGAGCGTTTTCTTTTCTTTGCTGAAATTTCTTCTTTCCATCACTGTTTATTGACGTTATTTGGTTAATCTCTTCTTTTAAACAGACTCAGAACTTTATCGACGATTTTGCGACCTGTACTACACCTACCGTCAACTACCGATTCATTGTTTCGGATGAGTTCATCGGGAGCCAGTTAAATGAAAAATAGAGTCTGACTTGTGAACACACCGCAATTCCCCGTCTTTTTTAAAAAAATATGCTACAGAGTCGATTTCTCATTGTGATATGTTTGTCATGAATGTATATACAAACTTGGAGTTACCCGTCCCTTTGTTGTGTTCGAAATACCACAGTCTCTTGAGTACTGACTTTATGTTTTATTCAAGAGCTGTATGGTCACTTGAAACAAAATATCTAATCGACTTGCAATGACGAATCTGAAGAGCATTTACTGCTGCCGTGTTCGGTTTCTTGACTCAAAACCATCATCTTTCGTTCATCTAACATATCCAGACCGTGGCAGATTGAAAAACTAATTACCAATTGTCTTTTATAGTCAGGAACACGAATAAATTTGTCATATTACATACCTCTTTTCGAATGTGGTACACAGTAACAATAACTTAAAGGACAATGTTTCCGGTTCATTCTAAACAGCCTTAACTAAACGGCTATCATTCTTTGTTAAAAATGTACAGATTTTCGTTTATGTCAATGAAATCATTTTTCCGGCATGCGCATCAACTGTTGAGTTAATTTTTTAAATTTTGTATCACTAATTGGAGACTGTAGATTTGTTGTTACAGAAGAAACCCAAATGTGGAATTTCCGCCTTTGGACTCTGTTAGCAGACCACTATAAAGACATCAATAATTCACGCAGGTTTCTTGTAACGTCACCCGGGAAACTGGTCAAAACGAATGTGTTGAATAAGTCAGTGGAAATGAAGACAGTCCACGTTAATTTAGAGAGGGTTTAACTTGATCGCGACAAGGGC
Organism: Paragonimus heterotremus; assembly: GCA_013368495.1. Classification (NCBI taxonomy): domain Eukaryota; kingdom Metazoa; phylum Platyhelminthes; class Trematoda; order Plagiorchiida; family Troglotrematidae; genus Paragonimus; species Paragonimus heterotremus. The sequence goes on from LUCH01018260.1 coordinate 13,974, forward strand.
AGCTTGCTAGGACAATGTCACACATCAAGGCTGACCATAAGCTGCAGGTTGAAGCAAAGGTTTTAGTCCCAAATCCTAAGCGAGGACGAATATCCCCAAAGGGATCAACCCGCGTGTCTGTACCCACAACACAGCTGGCTGTCCACATCCCCTCTGATGACCAACCACCCTTAAAGCTACACGGGTAGGAAGGAATAGCCCTGAAAGATGGTGCACACCATCATTCCTTCTCTTTACCTCTAACTCTTCCACCTCAAAAAATTCTGTTAGAAACTATTTCATTTCCAAGATCCCTAATCCTGTGGGCTTGCTAGGATCGCTTCGAGCATCCCAGGAAACCCATGCTTAGCTAGCTCTAACTACATTACTTTCGGGTGAACCGAGGTCTTTTCTCATTGTCTTCCTTCAACCTAAAATGTCATCAAGATTTTCTTAAGTGCAAAACTGCCATTCATCCTCCAATAGCTCGGAAAGCATGAGCACTTAAAAGCCGTCTACCAAAAACGGACGAAATTTAGCACAATGACGCCTACATGTGCTCAGGCTGTGACGAAACGACCGCCACTGTCGCAGAAATCGTCTCCTCTGCGAAAATATTGTGTGACAACAAGACTAACAAAGTGCACTTGTCAGCGACCTTCTTCGATCTCCACCAGCGTCCTCAGCCGTCGTGACAACTGTTGTTGTCATCCTGACTACACGTCTAATCTGAACTATGCGGACTTTTGTCTGGTCCGTTCTTTTTGGCTTTGCTCTGTTGCTAGTCGCAAACGCTATAAATACCAACAGGTTTGTGAACATGTTGTCTTCGGGCTGAGCGACATCGGGACGTTACGTTTGAAGGTCAGTCATTTTACTATGTTCCTGCGGTAGCCTCGGGTGGATGGGTTGGATGAAAAGAGATTAACTGACCGCGTATACTCCGTACTCCGCTGTTTCATCGATCGCTATTCCGTTTACGTGCTCGTAGGCCGTAGACCCAGTCACAAAAACTATCCTTCAAGAAGGCTTGCAAAACTCTGCCGGTGTCTATGTATTCTTACTCGTTACTAATACTGCTTTCTCAAGCTATTTCTCGTGTTCTTCCGTCTCTTGTGTACCCAACCAACTGAAGATGTAGTTCTTGATTACATGTATACTAACCAGCGGAGCCATTTAAACAAACTACGGAAAACCAGACAGTTGCTCCAAGACACTAATCCCTTATTCTTGCACTTACATAGACCTGGTTTTCCGCGACCATCTGTGACAGTGAATGGCATGTTCTTGGATATTCACTGCAACGAACAGACCGTCCCCGTAAACGCTTGTGAAGCTCTTCTGCTTTCCCGAACCGACTGTCATTGCAGACCTTACTTCCTCATAAAACAGTGCAGTGCACTGGGGCCCAAAATTTAACTACGTAGTTGCGACACGTTCCATGTCAATGTTGTTTACCGTCAGCCTTTATGCGCCACATCCGACGAAAAGCCCATTCTCACCACATTAGGTCGTCTCAGTTTACACAGCGTTTCCTCCATTTTCTTATTTCGGGTGATTTCTGCGCACCCAAACTCTGACTGTGGATCTTCAAAATGCTTGGCGATGTTGACCCGTGAGAATGCCTGGACACAGCACGTCAAATAACCCACATGGCATCATCCAGGCCAGATACCCTCCTTGCTTGATCTGTTAGGTAAAGTGGTCATTAAACCGCTGCTTCTAGTTTTTGATTTTATCTGTTACTGACTGTAGAAAGCTGTAACAAAGATTTCATTCCTAAATTTCCAAAAGCAGACCCCGACGCACTAAGGGGTTTCGTAAGTACAATCAGCCCTGAATCCAACTCGTTGAACTCAGTCATTTTTAAAAGTTTCCATTAACGAGGCTGATGAGGTGTTTTTTCTATTACTGATGAGTAGTCGGGGATTTGGTTAATTTCAAATTGAACATCACTCACAATTGATCGCAGCTGTCGCATTCCCATAGACTTTCCAGTCGTCCCCTTTCGAAAAGAAGCACTAGACTCGAGTTTCGCTCTCAGTAGTGCATATCATTGCCACTACCTGGATTTGAACCACGGACACGCTGTTCATGAGGCAACCGTGTTTACTACTGCGCCATTGACCTCACGTTAGGCACGACCGAATTATCATATGTGAACGCTCAACCACTTTCTCTTGTGAGTAATGATCAGGTTGCCCGATCGTCTCGAAATGGAGACACAGTTAGTGGTTGAGCGTTCACATATGATAATTCGGTCGTGCCTAACGTGAGGTCAATGGCGCAGTGGTTAACACGGTTGCCTCATGAACAGCGTGTCCG
>LUCH01018261.1:0-16384 GCA_013368495.1 Paragonimus heterotremus
TGCCCCCTCGTTATATAATTTGTATGTCAATTTCGCAAAAGTAACCGATGAGATGCGAACGAAATGTCAATGCGCAAGGCATCTTACACGCTATCATTGGCCTTTTTCAAGTTTATCAATGGGAACCAGTGTTTCATACTATACTGGCTTGGCTTTTTATAAAGCTTCGAATGTGATATACATCAGTAAATTTGTTTCAGCGTAGGATTACGTATAAAAAACTGAACAAGTTAGTGATGTTTTCTCAGTTATATTCGCCGTTGGTTGTTATCACTGGTATTAACTTTTCCATGGAATCACGGAGTACGCTTGAATCAAGACTACTGACTTGCTGAATGAACGAGATCGAGCAGCACTTCCCGCTTGAAAGCATAAGACAGTTTCTAGCAGTGGTCCCACCTTACGAGTAGCCGTTGGCTCTGCCGGCCGCCGTTCTTGAATGGAAAGGTGACCTATGTAAACGGAAATGTACACCACATATATCTTACCATAGGGGTAGAAAATTTTTCGAAACACCGACAAATGTGTATGCATGGAAGCCACATTGCACTGTAAAAATTACACTAACAGGTGCCCTACACTCCAGTCACGACCAAATAGTCGTTATCTTGTTGCACACATGATTGTTATGTTCAGAGTGATCACTAGAGCACCACTTACCTTGCATTCAGATACTGCTTCGAAATAAAGTCGGGGAGTACGTCCCTTCAGACATCTTGGGACAAGTTGACTTGCGAACGTGGTCATTCTGTGAAGAATTATTTCCACGTACCGCATGATGGTCGCATCCATAAGTCGTTTGTATTTTATACCCTGCATCAGCCACTCATTGTGGATCCATCTTAACGGCAACAGTCAGGAGGTCTCTTGGGTACGTCCCCTTCTCCAACCGTCCGTCTGCGTTCTCAATTATATTATGCGTGCTATTGCCAAAATGCACACCATCGCCTTACTCAGAAATGGCCCACTTCGGCTTGATGTGCAGCCAATTACACAACATCTTTTCCATGATAAGCGTCTTCCTCGCACTGTGCACGCCTACTATTTCTCGAAAAATTCCGAATAGCCTACGTAGTGAAGCGTATTTCTCACTACGAATATACCCGCCCATCACGGGTCGGCCGTGTCCCGTACCATCTGTAACGAGGAACCGATATAACTCCCAACTTCAAAAGTATGAAGAAATTTCCAATAACAAACTTGTGGCTGTTTGTCGCGTGGGTGGCATCCATATTCACAACATGCTGAAAGCCGTGTATTATTTCCATTTGCTTTCGCTGTGTAAAGCAGATATACCATTACCTGTTGCCTCCACCACGCATGGTGCGCACCACACCTATAGCACTAATCACCGTCAGCAATTCATCCAGGTTCTCTAATGTTCCTTGACCAAACTTATATTTAAAAAAACTCACTTGACATTGCAAGCTTTGACTTGTGGTGGATGTTTCCATAATAAGCGGTTGTGCTAAACCCCCTAGTCATCCGCTACCTACAGCTTAATATCAGCAGTTGATGTATTGTGTTGGAACAAGCTCCTGTATTTGTACGATTCACTGACAGTGAGCTCGCGGTTATCAGAATGAGACACACATGGCAGACGACTGAGGGTTGGTTACGCTCTAAATCGAAGGGGCTTACAACCAGAAAGGCATCTCGTCGGGCCACGTGAAATTGTGGTCTTCGACATTTATCTCGAGAACTTCTTGTTGAAACTAACAATAGTTGACCGGCAAGAAACTTCGCATACCCCTGCAAACAATCCTACGCCCTTTATACTTCGCGCAACGATAATGGATATACAGGTTTTTCAGGAAACCATATCATCTTACCTTGTCTTATTTCAAGAGTTTTCGACCCACGACTCGTCCCAGGAACGCAAATAACGCCCACATCATCCATGTACCTCTGGCGGCACATCTGGAACTGTGAGAAAGTGTGAAATTCACGATTCCCAAACATCGCCTCAAAAGTTGCAATATAATACATTTCCTACCAACAAAACATGAATGAATGAAAACAAAGCAATAAGTGAAAAATAGTAATATTAAATAAAAAAATTACTCCAGCACTCTCGTGGAAATATCGCTGCATGCAGTCAAGTACAACAGCAGTCGCACCCAATTTCGAAGAACAGTTACAATAACGTCGTTTTCAGTTGACAGTTAGTTAAAACAAACAGATTTGAGTCCATGACACAGGATTCCACGATTTTAAATTCTGTACCGGGTAGCAACTTAACAAAGAGGTTTTCCCGGCAAAATAATATTTCAACCCGCGACAGCTGGCGAGTTCATGGTATATGACTAGCATTCAATCATGATTGGTTGGTCCAAGTGCATTTGACGATGTGGGTGCCTATTGCAGCCTGTCCCAAGTCTGAACAACGGGCTGATGGTGATCTGGGCATACGACGACGGAACTGCGTGAGTAGCTGTATCCTAACTTGTATGCCTGTACAACAAGTTATCTAGCGGAAGCTGATGCCGGTCATCTGTTACAGTTGAGTTAGTTTGCTGAGGGCACAACTGGCTGCGGCGGCATATCCTTACGGTGCCACTTACAGAAGCATCACACGGCACAGTTCCGTAACAAGAACTCACGGTTACGTCCGCCCACTTGTTGTGACTCGGTCGATAGTCACGAGCGCAAACGGCTTCTTTGATGGCGAAATCCTTGTTGGAGGTCTGGTCGGGCACCTGTGCCGGCTCATCCGTCGGAACGAGTGCCTGATGGACTGTGTGAAGCTTACGACCCGCAAGAGCTTCGGCCGGCGATCGGTCGTCGGGAGTTGCACAATTGGGGATTCTGTTGTAAGTGAACAGGAAACCCTGTAAAACCTCATCTGTGGCCCCTCCTCGCGAGGTCTAAACAGCGTTCGTTTGAAGGTGTCAGCGAAAACTTTAGCCCGCCTATTGGACCCTGGATGATAAGGCGGAGAACGAGTGTTGGATGAGTGAACGTTAATAAAAGTCTTCGAAGTGTGAAGATGTGAATTGTGTTTCGTTGTCCGACACGACGACACCCGAAAATCCAGACGCTGAAAAAGTGAGGCCAGTTTAGCAGTCACCACACACCCCGACTGATCAGTTATACTGCTTCATTTCGACGATGGCGGCGGCCCACGAAGGGTAGGACCAAGACACCTAACTGCCCCAGTCGTCTGATCTTCTGGACTACGAGAGACAGAGCGGTGTAGAGAACCAGATGTTTGGGACGATGAACCGATTGGTTGCCAGAGCAGAACCGCAGTGTGGTCTGAGCACAAGAGCAGAAACCCAGGGCATCCTGGAACACAGCAGCGAGCTGCCGTATGATGTCGTCGGAGAGCTTCTAGGGTGCGGCACAGGAGCACAACTGGTTACATATGGCCCGGATTGGGACATCAAAGAGACCTGGCGGTTCGAGCCAATCGGGCCCGAGAAGGTCCAGACTAGAATTGAGGATGTAGCTTGTCTTCTCGATAGTGGCGCCGCGGAATGACACCAAACAATTAAGTCCTGCACTCAGTTGCATCAAACCACCGCAAGCACTATTTGCCCTCCGGAATGATGAGTGTGCAGAAGGGCTGCCCATGGATTGCAAGAGTTTTTTTGGGATTATCTTTATGTCGGAGACAGTGTTCAGCTGCAGGCGAGCTAAACTGTCATTGATGTCTACGGACACGAACATGCAGCAATTCGTGACATTGACTTGGAAAGTAGCCAGCAGACTGTTAGGTCTGTCATTTGTGCCGACCCAGATAGTTTCTTGAACATGGTGGTCAATTTAGGCCTGACTTCGCCCGTCTCCCGTAGCTGGCAGAAACGGTCCTTGTGGCCGACCGTATGGCATTGCTGGCAGCAACGTTGTCGAAAAGGGCCAAATTTCTGGAAATGCCAGGCACTGCAGTAGGGACAATCGTATGGCGGCTTCTTGGCATCATTAAGATTGGGTTTGTTCAGCCGTGTAGGAGATTTCGGCTGGAAACAGCCTGAACTGACAAAGACGCCCGGTCCGGATGCCGCAACATTTCCGAGTCGTGCTTGAGGCTGGCCAACCTATCGCACTCGTCCACGTTCTGTTCCAGCTCAGTGTCTGGCTTCTGGTCGATTTTAGCCGAAGTTCCCGTACGGAGATCAGCACAGCTTGGTGGCTACAGACGGCAAATTAAGGCCAGGCACCAGAACTGGTCTTCCGTGAGCGAACCAGGCCTGAACCGTCCACACTCACGGATAACGAAACCACCATGGGCAATAAAGTCGTCTACACCTAGTCTGATCAGCTGGGGGCACTGAAACCGCGAGTTGAATAGGTTCCAGGGATTCCCGGAGATCTTCATCAATTTATGAACCGTGTCCGTAAAAGTCGGGGTTCGCGCATAGGCGGGCAAGATGTAGTTGGCATGGCGGAATTGGTCCGCTTGGTTCCCTTTTTGAAGAAGTAAACGAAACTTCATCTCATCATCTCTGGATGACAGCTCCACGGTGAAAGTGCCTTCATGTTGCTTGTTCCAGACCTCAAAGGAGACATTAGCCTAACGGTCACACAATAATCCGGAGGTACTCATGGCCACGTGATCTATGGTTGGCGGACCAGCAGAAGTGGTTGGCCCAAGCTCGGCAAAGCGGGTTGTAAGTGTTTCCATCATCTGGATCCGCGACCGCATCATCTGCTTGAGATATGAGTCAGCAACAGAGCAACATCTCTGTTGCCAAATAGGTTATGACTCGGTGGTCAACGATAACGATGACGGGCTAGCGCATTGCTATACGAATCACGGGCACGTAGCACAGAGCGTAATTATATCCGAACAACCCAAAAGAACAAAAGGGACTCTGACCAACAGTCAAGATTACATTGGCTCTCAGGCCAAAGGTCACATGACAAACAAGCGTCTGCGTTTTGTACCATGTAAGCCGACCGCTTCCACTCGGATCGTTCGTCATACCCGCGGACCAACTTCGGGGTAACGTGAAGACAGCGAGGGACGCTGTCCTTCGAAAGTAGGGGTTCCCACGACAGTCCCGTAAAAGGAAACAGCAAGAAACGAGCGTGAGCCAAAGACCCAATAAGTCATGCACAAGTCCCAAACAAACGATCATTAAGACGGCGCCGACAACACAGCAGCGGGCTCTGTCATAAATTCAAGTTCAACTCGTGTGTGCCTGCTGGTTCCGGTCGCACATTAGAGTTTATATAATCTCTTAACAGCCTTGAAGAATCTCACCTGAATTACTGCATTAAAAGCAGGATTAGCTAACCAGAGACGGGGAAAGACGTGTGCCTAAACTGAGTTTTAATACGTCATGGTGGGAGAAGAAAATTCAGAACCACAAATTATCTCTCGAAGAGATCCCAAAAACAGACCATTTTGGGGAAAATGTGCTTTCCTCAGCACCTCCGCACTAGACTTCTCACAACAGAATCGGTAGCCGTTTCAGTTGGTCTAGTTGCAGACCAACGTTCAACTTACTGCTCCCCTTCTTCCTGCCGAGATTCTCGAGTGTCCCGATTAATGAGATGTTTTTAGTGAGGGATCTATGCCATGCGAGACTGGACGCATTATCTTCGCGTTCAGTTGTTTTGTGGTCTTCACAAGTTCAAAAAATCCACTAAGACCACGTGGTGCTAGCGTTTTCCAAATTGGCAGTAAAAACTTGGCTAACGAATTTGCGTTTGTATGATGAGGTGACTTACGCGCATCTAAAAGTTGTGACTGCCGTACGGTTCTCTTGTGCACTCAGGATGACCAACAGAGTTTGAGAATTGCAGTGCATACTGGCCTATTTCATACAGAGTTAGCTCAATCGGTCAGTCTCCTTCGTCTTATATGTCTCAGTGTTTTGCTGACACCTTTGCAGCGGCCATTGTCTTGTTTTGTTCAGCTTCCATACAGAGAGGTTGAGATGACCAAGGTATAGAAAAATATAGTGCAGGAGTCCAATACCTTTCACTAGTCACTTCGACGGAAAAATTGGCTGATCTCGCTCCCAAAATTAGCTGTACGTCGCCTTGTTTGAACGAACGCCGTCTCGTGGTTGAGGATTAAATACAATGCAACAGCGCATCGAATGTCGACTGTATCAACCAGAATTTCGGGAATCACGTCCAAAAACCGTTAAAAAACTATCTTTTTTCAACTGCGAAAGTAGCGATGACGGAGTCTTCCTCGGCCATGGTATAAATGGTCGTGGGTCGCGACAAGCCATCAGCTCCGGTAAAGTCGTCTGTGCGGCGGCAGTGGATTGTACAAATGTGACCAACGGTTGAATTTGATTAATGGACCAGGCTGGAATGTACTTCGCTGACCTAAAGATGGACAGTAGCGACCTGCCGTCGATTAGCGGAGGAAAGCACCGACCGTGTTGAGGGCTGTGGAACATTTTATCCGCAAGTGTGATCCCCACGTCTTCTTTCTCAGCCTGACCGCAATTTTTCTTCACTGAGTTGGGCGTACTGGACGCGTGAATGTTGGTTTCCTCCCAGCCGACTGAGGAAACACACTAGGCGACTATATTAACATCATAGTTTGTGGCGCCGGCGGCAGCTACAATCGAAACTTTTTGATCATGGTGCCTCCGCATTTGGTCGGAGCAGTGCATCATTTCCGGCCTAGCGAAGGAGCACATGCAGTCGAGAGGCTATTGCCCCTAAATATCCCACCCTGGCAGAAGATCAAGAAGGGTGAGAGTAGCATACAACGTTCAACGGAGGACAGCGTGGTAGCTAACCACCCTAGAAAAGAACCGAAGTGCGAAGACATTGTTGGGCGGAGGCATCTGCTGAGTAGTATGGATGTTCTCGATATCGGGGTGACGACTCGCGGCATCAAAAATGAAACATTGATGTTTGAAAGGTCGAACTAACATTTAGTATTTTTACGCTAGCGAAAGAAATCCGTATTATTGGTCGCATTGGGGAAGTGCGAAGATTCGGTCCTTCGGTTCATCAGTTTTCCTCTTCGTTATGATAATGTTATTAATTTATGTAACTATACAAGTTAAGCCAGTAATCAAGTGTCGAGTGCCTACTGGGAAATGGCGAATGCAGTTTTTGAACCAAACGATAGTCCGTGAATGTTGACGGTCAGCAGTTCATGGTGATCGAGGTTGACGAAACAAGGGCCGCCTCTGGGTATAGTAAATGTCCCCAGAAGTTAGGATTTGGTAACACCTCGGTACTGAAAAAGCATTGAGGACTAATTGGAAGTTAACACAGGCCCGGATGGACACCGTGCACCTTCTCACACTGAACAATGATGCTGCGCACGTGGAGTTGACCACCGGCACCAAGATGTTCCGATCGTCCCTGGTCTTGGTCCACGAACAGCAGTGCTGCGTAGGGAACCGGTCGTTTCCAAAGAAACGTCGGCTAACCGCCGGGGCAAAGCTGAAGTGTGACCTGAGTGCAGTAAAAGATACCGAGTCATCCTGAAACGATGGGGTGGTCGGCATTACCACGCCATGGGACAGCCTCGGGGACTTGGCAAGGGACCGTACCTGGCTGAAAATGGCTCGGACTATGGCACCAAAGGGGCCAGGCAGATAAGTCCAAGCAGATCAAGATCAGCGTTGGGGACGCTGCAAACCTCTTTGATGTTGACGCCGCAAAATACAATCGAGCACTGCAAGTTTTTGGCTAATTGCACCGCGCCACCGCATTCGCTTCTTGCAACCTGAGATGGTGGATGGACAATAGGGTTGACTAAGGATCTCCCTAGCTGATGAGCAATAACTTTGATGCCAGAGGGCCTGTTCAGCTGAAGGCAAACCAAACCACCACTGATTTGAAAGTATATTAACCTCCAGCAAAATCTACTTGGAGGGTGACCGGCACAGGGTTAAATCTACTAGCTGAACGTGACCCGACTGGCTTCTCAAACTTGGGATGCAACGTAGGTTTGTCCCTGTCAATCATATGTGATTGATGGAAATCGTCTTTTGTCCCGGCATGTTGCACCTGGGGCTACAGAAAAGAAGAAGCGATTGATAGTGCTACACACTGCATCAGCAGCGGATGGAAAGTGGCCCTTTTGCTTCAGATGGACTGGGTTGGGCTCGCCGCGTCGGAGATTCCAGCCTGAAGCCAGAAATGGCCTTGAGTGAGCGGGGCACAGGTCCCGGATGCGTGGCCATGGCTGCTCATGGTTGACCAGCCCCTCATATTAGTCCGTGACCTGTCCCAAGCTTACGTTAAATTCATGGCCGGTTCCAGCCAATAACCGGATTCCTTGATCTGCATAACCTGTTTTTGAAGGCCGCGCATCGGAACTGATTTCTTTCGGACGGAAACAAGCGTGAACCATCCGCATTCACGGTTAATGGGACAGGCGTAGCTGGAAAAGTTGTCTACCGTTTGGTTGGCCGGTTGGTACGATGTAAAGTTGGGGTGGGAAAGGATGAATCATTGTTGAAGATTGTCTTCAATTTTCGGATGATATCCAAATAACTCTTGGTTCACAGCTTGCTGGGTGACATGTATTTTGTGTACTGGACTTTTTTTGCTACGCCACGTTGCCGAAGGAAGAGACGAACTTTTGAGGCCAGTTCAGGATGCTGGATGAGCGGTTAACGTGACACCACTTAACACGTATCTGGCTTCCACGGAGCGCCAGCAAAGAGATCACAAGAGAAATCCAAGATTCATATGATAGAGGGGTTCGTCTTTACTGAATGCCTGTTGGGTTAATTTGAGCAGTCGGAACGGCTGGAATATAGGCCTTTCTAGATAACGGATATAATACCACACTATAGGAAGAGTAACTAGCCGAGCGAATAGGGCTGCCGGCATTCGAGCGATCATCCCGCATTAGTACATTAGGTAAGACGGATATTACTGGGTGTTAAGGGTTGAGTTTTGAAGTTGGGTCTTCCAGCGATTGAAGCAGGACCAGGGTCGGTAAGGTTATCACCGTCAAAGGTCTTCGGGTTGAACAAGCAGAAACCATATCTGAGATGACGTCCGGCCTTGTCCCCATATGGCCGGTCTGGTTGTCGTCTCTTTGGGGGACGATAAATTCGGCTTACTGATAGGCTACGGTGTATCAGAGGCAAATTTAGTAGATCAGCGGGCAGGGGAGAGGCATCGGCTATACTCCACCGAAACCACCTTGGATTGACTTCTGTAAGTCTCCGTGTCACTGTCAACAAACAGCAAGGCCGAAGTCCGTTGCATAAACAGTGCTGAGCCAGAACGGTTTGTTCGGCGTAAAGTTTCTTGAGCACGGATTGTTTGATTAGGTGGTTAGCTCCTGTGATGATCAATTAGTTGCGTTTATTGTAGAGTCTACTACAACGTTCAAGAGTGGTTGGTATGGGAGTAGCTTGTCGTGACGGCCTGACAACGTGAACCCTTCTGATAACCGATCGCTGGTTCAGAAACATCCGAACTTACTGAGTGCGAGAACTCCCCACATAATCGTACTGATGCACAAATATGAAGAGATTATTAAGGCGCATCTAACCGAATGTTACATGTAAGGAGTTGACACAAGTAAGGATAGGATATGTCGCCCGTAGTAAATACTCCACCGCTTGGTGCTGTATGTGAATAGGCCTAGGAAATTGCAAATAGTGTTCGATTGCGTGGGGAAATACAACACCCCCTTGAACAAGGCCTTGCTTCAAGGGCTTATCCTGACGATCAACCTAGTGGGTATATGGTTACGGTTCAGAAAAGGTTTGGTAGCATCGTCATCAAACATGGTGGAAATGGTTTTGCAAGTGACGACTCCCGAAACAGACAGGTTGACATTGAGCTTCCATTGAAGGAGCGATGATTCAATAACTGGCTAACTCGAAATGTATGAAATTTTACTCCATCCTTTCGGGGCTACTTCTGCCCTTTTGTGCGTCATATGCACTCAAGACGACTGCAATCGATAGTGGGCTTCCAGTTAACAAGCTGACCAGTCAAATCGCAGAAGAGAATTTTTACGTTGGCGACTGATACACTTGAGATTGCCAGAGGCGTAGCGTCTGATCCAAGCAGAGTGTTTCTCATATATGAACTTAGACTGGTGAAGTAGACGTCTAACGTAGACGGGACGCTGGTAGATATACCAATGTAGCGTTCTATACACTATTTTCTACTTCATAATTTTTATTGCTGTTCATGCCTTTTCATCTTCTTCAACCTCACATGTACACATGATGTGAACGAGGTTAATCGAACGTACACATGATGTGTACGAGGTTCATCGATCCACTGAGTAATCAATAATCTCCAAAAATTACACTTCCGAGTTCGAGAGTACTGCGGTCTGTCTGCGTTCACAGTCGGTGGCGTACAAGTCTGGGAGAATTAGAATTCAGCAGGATTAACCATTTAGTTTGGCAAATTTATTTATCTGTCGTTGGAATCATCTTGGCCGTGACATCGAGATCACTTGAGAGACACGTCAGATAGCATTAGTGGAAATCATCATTTGGTTTAGTGGAACACTAAACCAACGTATCTCTATGAACTATTGTGAGGTATTTGTTTTCCTTTTCATTATATTTTGACCTCCTATTCACACCTGAGTTCCACATACTGTTTTGGTCTACTACACCATTGAAAAAAGTACATCCGTGTCCACTATACTGAGCCTACGTGGCCGCGTGAGATCCACTGACACGTATGTGAAGACTTTCACGTTTCGACTGTCTTTGCCGGAAAAGCCATTCACTCAAGAGGGCTTGCTGATCTGTATCACGTCAGTGTACGACCTGTTGGGGTACATTGCTCCGCTCGTTTCCCGGAAGTTACCTCAGTGCTTATGTCGTGCGAATATCGATTGAGGTGCACTCTTAGACGAAAGGAACCAAGGAGAGATGAAGAGTTGGTCGCTGGGCATAGCCACGACAGGCTCAATCGCTGTATCACAATGTATCAGACTCCACAGAAAGACTCCAATGCGCTCGGGGTTACATTTGTTTTCAGACGACCTGAGATGACTAAGGAGCTGCTGGCTATCTCCGGGACATCGTGGGAGATGGCATCATTTTTTGCCGCCTCCAGGTAGGAAAATCCTGGGTTGCACCCTTGAAATTCATGTCTCTCCTGAGGTTAAAATTTGCAGCTTTGGTATTGACTACCTGCCTTATGAGGTCTATAATGCATTAACTCCAGCTAACCTTTGACAGCATCACAACTTGGGCAGACTTAGTCAGCGAGCTAGGGTAGTCAAGAAACTGACGTTGGTCTATCAATTTGTTGCCAACAGCGTCCGACTAATTCGCGACTATACTCAGGTCTTTTAATGACTGCACGTTCCGTTCTAATTAGACCCGGCGGATACGGTTTCGCAAAACATTTCTAATTCTTGTTCTCGAGAAATACACATGTGAGTAACTGACCTGACCTTGCTGTGGGAACTGGAGAATTTGTGGCCACTCGACAAGCTACTCAGACAGCTTCAAGATAAAGGATGTGGAATTAAGGAGGGTGCTACCAGCAGGCAGTACCAATAGTTCTTAAGGTTAATTGAAGCCTACTCCAAGTTATTCACATTGGCGCACCCTACTCCGTGTGTCCTCATGGCTAATACGTTTCAAGAGTATTTTTATTTGCATGGGAGCCGGTTGACCATAGTCCATCATACTGTTTCCCCTGCGTAAGTGAGAACTAGATCTGGCGTGTCGATCCATCGTTCGACTGGAGGATTAGAGAGCCTTTAGTGAGAAATGTAATGGACAGTCGAATGTCAACGGGGTATGCTGACCCGAAAAACGTCTGCCGCCATAAACGGTGTTCTGTCTCTGTTGACGGGTTTCAACTAGGCCACCTCATAGTAATCGAATGATGATAACGCCCCGTTGGGCTGTTGCGGATATAGTCATCAGAAACTACCATCAGAATGAAGGGCGCCCGTGGGCTAGTCACGTTTTATCGTCCAAATGAAGGTGGTTTTCTAGTGTCAGGGAAACGGCTATCGTGTGTCACGTGCCGCCAAAGTTTATGAAGAGCAAAATGTTGTCAGTAAAGTAGTGCCAACAAAAGATGAGCCCGCCTTGCATCGATCGCACAACTGCTGGTGGTATCCCGTTTACAGCTTGTGACGTGAATTATTTCGGACCTCCGATGGTTCGGATTGGCAGGGACCTTCGTAAAAATATGTCTATCCCTCCACTTGTTTGATAGAAGTAACACAGTCAATATTAGCCCACCCATTTTTAATGGTCCTAATGAGATTCATTGGCCGTCGAGATGTACCAAAAGCTGTGTACCGCGATGATGGATGCAACTTCGTAGGCGCGAAATCAGAGCTAAGGGGAAATTACTTGCCTCAATCAAGACTAAATCAGTCGGACTCTTGTTTCGTGGTATCGATTCACACTTTATCCTCCTACCGCTAGACTTTGGGGTGAAATTTGGCAGCGCATTATTTGCACAGCTAGACGAGCCATGTAGGCTGTCGTAATGCAACATGTGATGTCGTAAGAGGCTCTGTACAATTACTTGATTGAAGTTGAGGGAATTATGAATGACAGGCTTTCAGTTCCAGTCTGCCATTATCCGGACGAACCCTCAGTTATAAGACCAAACGATCTGCTGCCCCACAAACCAAACCCGGGCCTGACGTGCATTCACATCACACTCCTATAAAGGTACACGAAAGAAAGAAGGCAAGCTCCACATCTGGCCAGTGTACTCTTAAAACGTTCGAACATACAGTGTCTACACTTCATTGTGGTGCACCACAAGTGGAGGATGGTTAGAAGAAACGGGAAGGTTGGTGGCCTGGTTCTACTGATTGGAGGCTCTCGACCTACAGACGTATGGTCCAAGGCCGTGGTAAATAGAATAAAGAAGGGTGGCAACGATCACGTCTGCAGGACATACTTGAGAATGGACACTGGCAAGATTAGGAGGGACACGAGGCATGTCTCTTTGAAGGGGCGGAAGACAGTGGCCCCATCGGCAACCAATGCTCAGATACAAGAGAATCAGTTAGTTATGCACACTCATTCAGCGGCTATATAAGTTTTGGGAAGCCGTGATGACTTCGGATACCGGTGTTAAAGTGATTGTTTGCGTTTAGTGTTTGCCTTTTGTTGTCTCTTACAGAAGGTCGGTGACCACTTTCTCAGTCTTCACCCACTCCATTCTTGTTCATCCTTCTCTTTTCATTCAAAACTCTTGGCAGCAATCGCGAACCTCTGTTGCAGAAACTTACACGACTATCCAAATTGTGCGCGCGACAAAACATTTCGCACCTGAGCGTTAATCTTGATGCAATACCAAATCTTGATATCGCTTGCTTGTGGAAAATTGTTCTCCCGTAGGTTTTCTTTCACAGCCTCCATTGCTGGACGTTCATATGTAAGTACGCTGGTTTATATTTGCGCTCTATCGCTCCGTCACTGTGTGGCTGTTGCAGTTAATTGTGTTCATATGAAGCGTTATTCTGGGAACGTGTATGTTGATGGATTCAATATTGAGATTTGTCATTATCTTCTCACATTTAGTTTGTACCGATTTTCTTGTACCCTAGCACTATAATAGTAAGAACCTCGCCAATACTACCGTCTTTCCTTTTGGCGCACAATCGTCTGTTGAGAGGCCTCTGAATTCAGAGACGCCCGTTGCTTATCTGCGTGACTGTTATTTAGCCAGCCTACCAACAGACGCTGCAAGTAAAATAAGGGTTGCCTAGAAACCACTGAACGTCTGGGATTAACAGATACCGTTTAAGCGTGGGTGCTTTGAAATCACCAAGACGTCGAGGATGGAGGACACGTTGTTTGAAGAAGAAACTGCCCAAGACAACGAAGGCGACTCGTAGCCGGATGCGGTAGGTTATTCTGCACATGCACAATAAGAATTGACCGTGACAGTTCCAGGTTATGTTCCATAACCAAGCAGCATCGCGCATATGATAAAAGTTACCACCGCCGAGTAGAAATGACGGAGGTAGCCTAAGACCAGATTAAACGGTTGCCACTTCAGTGCGCCCCACCTTGTATTCAGCACGGTGATCATGGTAGTCAGGGACACGGTTCTCATAATCGCTGGTCCCAAAAGTTAGCTGTGTTGTCGCAAAAGTGATACCAAAGTTGTGTCCCTCATTTGCAAACAGCCAGAATGCTGGAAGTATATTCACCGGGCTAAGCTAGTTAATACAGATGCACTTTATTTTTCACTAGGTCTAGAGATCGTGTTTGCATATCGCATTGCATGTATGACTGTATGTTTGCCTACTATGGAAACAGAAGAACATCCGGATCTGCGGATGTTGTGGCTTTCTTGTGCTGATGCAGCTCCCTCCTGGACATTCGGAATGATGCCGCACTCTTTGGTGATGTTTGAAGTTTTGTGTATATTTAGGTTCCAGGAAATCCAAAGTCTTCAACCTAATTTGACATACACGACTGCGTAACATACTCCTCTAAGCTTACCAGCTCTCTCTACATCAGTTAATTGTAGTTGTCTTTACTTGGAAACATTAACCGGCAGCTTACACTGCATAAAATTAAGTATATACCGCCCAGGTTCGGGCAGACGCAGCGGTTCCTTGAATACTCTACTAACTTCACATCGTTCACTGACATGCCCAGTGGGTAAACTGGCTTTCAAAGCAGGCCGGCAACGCCGGTGAAGAGAAATGATGGCCCAAGGCCAACCATTGAAGAACTCGACCGCCGGCAGCCGCCACGTTGAACTTAGTTGCGCCTGTCTGTAAAAAGAAACTCCTGTTTTCTAAATACTTCCACCTCCCTTACGCGAAATTTGAGGGAACTCACTTTTATCGAGTCTCAGTAATTTCCTGCGTTAGGAGCTTACATCAGCTCGCTTAATTTTGCTAGGGCTAAGGTAAAACTGGCCCCGAGACCGCAATTCCGTTGCTAACATTTTGACATCTCAATGCGTTTTTGGAATGTGGATCGGTGTGGCATTGAAATGTAAGCTGGTGCGCTCATAAAGACATAAGAGCATTCATTTTTATTGATACACACCAGAGTTTTGCGTAAACTTGCAAAGCGTCTGGTGCCTAAATTCATTGCCTCTTCGGGATCTGATGTAATCGTTTTAACTAGTTCTTGAGTTCCGGGGTTTCGGACTTGATTGTAAAGGGCTTCTACTCGGTTTTTTGTGGCTCGGGTTGAAGTCGTAAGTGTCAAGAGGTTCCCTAAGCTTGTCCCTTTTGTTTGCAAACGTTTCATCATCAAATGAATCGACATCCTCAGCGTATGATTGTTTTAGCTTAAGTGTTTGACTGTGGGGTTTGACGAAGAACAACACAAAAACCGAAGGCATAACTCAAAACAGCGGATAGAAGAAAGGTTATTTAACAATTCGATGTAACGACAACGAATAACGCTGCGCCAGCCAAACCTGACGAGTGCACGAACACGGATTGGACGTCAATTAGTTGTAAGTTTTCTTCGATCGACTACGGGGATCAAATTCTGCACACCTTCAACCAAGGTGCCCTAGGTCTTCACTCGACTAAGCCCCTGACAAGCGAGAGAATGTCTCGAAGCTTGTTCTTGTTCACTAGTGGCATCAATAAGCAAACAGATTGAGCCTGACAAAATTCATAAAACAATGCGAGCCAAGGAATCGAAGAGATGTACACACAATCATGCGCCAACGCCGGCATATACAGCTGATTTAACGAGTAGGATTGGTGGCCAAAAGGGAAAAATGGATAATTAATCTGACTGAATTCGAAAAACGAAATACCCCACCCAATCAATGGACAAGGACCAAACAATCAGATTCCCAGTCAGATCTAAACTGCGACGGGGAGTAGCCAGTTAGACGCTGGGTCAAACGCGCGAGAGCTATAGGAAATAATCAGCTGGATCTCAGGTGGAAACTGACATGCATTAAAAAAGCAGCGGACATTTAAACCATAGGTCAAAAACAGCAGAAGCTGACCAATCGGAATACAGGTCAGCATATCAAATCGTCCCGGTACGTAAGAAGAGACATCTACCGAACTTCACCAAACCATGCACCCAAAAACTACTCGCTGAATTGGTTACGCGCTGATGGTATGCCCTGGTCTGGTGACAGTATGTTTGCGGCCAGAATTACAACTTCAGTGGACATCCGAACACCCAGGGTTCATGTTTTGTTCAGTGGTCCGCAATTCTGGTCCCGATGGTACTCTTTGAGGCTTCCTGGCTCGCAGCTGTGGTGTAGGTGTGAATACGGTTAAACGTTTTCTCCTTCATATCACCTTTTTCGATTGGAATTGCGACCGCTGACACTTGTCCTTTAAGTGGTGTACCCTGTTCTTATAATAATAATAATAATAATAATAATAATAATAATAGTAATAATAATAATAATAATAATAATAATAATAATAATGGTAGATTTCTGTTGGGGAATGTCTATTTTTCCCAAAAATGATTTATTTTTCGAGATATTATCGAAAAATAAATTGAGATTTTGAATCTTACTTTTT
>LUCH01018262.1:0-16302 GCA_013368495.1 Paragonimus heterotremus
CGAACGTTGTAAACTGTGATTATTTCCCCTCTAATCACGTCTTCGGTTGTCACCAGGTTTCATATTTGTCCTGATATATATCCATTTGTTGCTTTGTACCGCAAGTAATTATCTGTCATGATCGTGCACCCCGAGCGTGTTTCTCACAAATGCGTTGAGAAATTTATTATTATTATTATTATTATTATTATTATTATTATTGTTATTATTATTATTATTATTATTAAGTGAAGGTTCAATGCCCAAATTGAGATCGAGCACAAATTTTGGAAACATCTAGCCTCGCATCCGTTTGGCCGAATGTCTTTTTATACAGCCTATTTTTCGTTTGGTTCTTACTGCCTGAAAACGTACTTGAATACCATATTGTTAGATCTCCAACAGATGTGGCGGTATCAGTATGATTACCATCCAGTAAGACAGATCCATTTTGTATTTGAAAACCATACTTGTTAATGTTCAACTTGTTCCCTGAGAACGTCATGAGCCATGTTTCGTGCCACGATTCCAACGATGATAAGTCCTGTCGTATACTTTGCAGACACGAGGCGAGGTTGCTGGGATAGCGGAATGTGTAAACGATTTTGATATCGTCAACAAACAGACCGGGTTTGCCATGTTTAATGACATCGTGTATGTCATTTATACACAAGAAGAAGAGTAGTGGTCCTAGAACGCTCCACTGAATCACCCCGCTAGTCACTGGTTTTGGCAGTGGACAGTGCTCTCTGATTTTGACAGTTTGGTTTCGGCCGTCGAGATATGACGAAATCGTATGCCAAGAGGTGCTATTTTGATCAACAGGAGCTTATTGGGCACATGATAAAAAGCCTTTTACATGTCATGGAGTGTGACAATCACCGCATTCCCTGCATAGGCAGATACCGATATATGGTTTATGAATACCAGCTGGCATGTCATGCAAGAGCGCTTACTAAGGAAGCAGTGTTGTGAAAGGTTTTTAAGGTTTTGTTACCTCAAGAATTTGACAATGGGCACTTTTACTATCTTTCCCACCATTCTTCAGCAGACTGGTGTGTGGTCCATTGGACGATAGATACTGACTTCCTGCCTTGGACCACTTTAGTAGGGGGCATCATGATTGACTTTTTCCACTGAGGAGGGAAAATGCTGGATAACAGTGATATCGTGAACAAATTTAGTAAGAGAATGGGTACATCCTCGCCTCCCTGCTTGATAACCACTGATGGGATACCATCAGATCCAGGGTGGATTGTGGGCTCAACGGTAGCCAGTTGTGAGCGGATACTTCTTACATCATCCGAAAAATTGCACAGAACTTTTGTTGTTTTCACCGGAATAACGGGCGATAATGTACTCTCCACGCTGAACGCAGCAGCAAAATATGAGTTGAAGAGTTCACATAGTTAAACAGGGTCATCGACAATCGTCTTATCTTTGAGATGTATAACTTTCATAGAAAGGTCTCTCGCGGAAATTCCCCATCTTATCAGTTGCATTAGTCTCATGCCCCTTTGCTCACTACCAAGCGCCAGCTTTTATTCGTTTCCATGACGCAGTTATGTTCCGTTTTCTATTTGTTCAAACATATTGCTCATTTCCATTACTAGGGCGAAGTCCAGTGTTTTTCTGTTATCGACTTAAATGATTTAAGTTCGCCAGTCTGCTTTGCAGTTAGGATTCTGCCTTTTGCATACGAATCAACGCTTTCGCCTTTGTGGGAGCCAGAATATCGATACAAAAGTTGAAGTGTTTGATAAATTCCTTTGTTGTTACTTTTGGGTCTGATGTAGGAATTCCAGTTTAAGAATCTTGGTAAGGAAAAGGAGGTACTCCAATCGATGTATTTGATCGAACAGTATAATACAACTGTGGGTTCGACAATTGTGTTGGAGTCAAACTGACACGTGACGATATTATGGTCACTTCCTGGAAATTGTTCCAGAGCGGATGTTCCTACGGACGAGATACCTGTTGTGAATATGAGATGCAAAATATGTTTCTGTCTGGTGGGCGCTAAGACATGTTGGTTCCATGCATTTCGTTGAATGCATGAAAGAATATCAGCTTGCTTTGCAGGAGCTGTGAATGAGGTCTAGGAGATATTTGGCACGTTGAAGTCACCACCTACTAGTTTGTATCCACAAGGTACGTTTGATACGTGACTTATCGCCCTACAAGGTCAGTCAAGTCACTGCTAGCAGCACTAGGCGGTCGGTAAGTGCATCCCGTATGTAGGTCGCAAAAACCTGTACAGACCATTAACCGCAACGTGTCCTGGATCTTATTAAGACTAGGCTCGTCGAATGTAACTGCGGAAAATTGCGCTTTTAGGTAAATGATGCATCCACCGTCCTGTCATGTGAGATTATCCTTGTGAAATGTTTTTTATCTCATGAGGCTTAGTTGTGTGTCTGTATTATCAAGGGAGCACCACGTCTCAGTGACGAGAATGATATGGGGATTGGACAGAAAGACAAAAGATCTAAAGATGTGCATCTCACTCATCAATGATCTTACGTTTGTGAGTACCAAATAAGTGAATCTGATTCTATCAGACACGACATTTAAGCTGCTAAGTAACTGCATGGCAGATGGGGCAGTAGGTTGCGAAATGTCATGTGGAGAAGCCCGGTCTAGGGGATGTATCAACTTTTCACTCATGTTTGAGTGGATGTCGCAAAGGTTTGACTCCACGATAAAAGGTGCCGGAAGAGTGTCAATATGGCAAGATGATTGAGTGGGACATGGTAGGGGGACCATGTGGTGGCGCATGAAATACCGGATGGCGCAATAAAATGGGACTGGGTTAGCTGACACTCGTGATGGTTATATGATCAGGTGGTTATGTACCTGACGAAGCATATACGTCAGGAATTCGGTTACCAGTAGCATTCATGCTTTGGATAAAACGATGGAGTATTGTGGAGACATTTGGTGATGCATGAAAAGTGGAAATCCTAATGTAGTTGTGGATTTGCTCGAAAGCGGCAGGGGACCAGTTATTCATTTTCATCTGCGAAGCGTTTTCTCTTAAAATGTGGTACTTAGAACCAGATACGTAGCGTTTATGAGATGCCGCAGATTTACCCTTATGTTGCAAATCTGGAACATTGTTTTCTAGTAGGCACCGTACACGTTTCAGTGCTGGTTTGGGGAACTGTTTAGGCTTTTTTGACCCGCGGTTGGCATGTTCGTTCACCCCAGATAACCGAGGGAAATGCCTGCAGTAAGAAGGGGGTGGATTTGCTTGTCCTACCTCGTCTTTGTTTCCGAACTTTTTGATAGGGCCACTAACACTGTAGAGAACTTTTGGCACCTTAGGCCCACGACTCGTTCCAGTCAGCGTCTTGGTTTGCAGAGGGAACCGTCCGTGAACAGGAGAGGTATTTTTAGCGCTAACCGTGGGTTTTACTTGAGATACTTGATCGCGCCCAACGTCAACAGAGCTGGATGTAAAATGTTTTTCAGTATTCTTCTGGACGGACGTGGTATCCGTGTTGCCAGTTGCAACTTGCCGATCTAGGGAAGTCGTGGAACAGTCTAGATCAACGATCAAGTCAGTGGGGTTATTGGTTTTGTTACTCGAGTTCTTTTTTTACCTGAGAAATATTTGCTCGCAATATTTCCTGTTTCATTTATGTCTTGTCAACACACACTTCTTTCGACTTAAAATTTGTGCCACGTATAATTTAGTCTTGTCTTTTGATGAACTCATTTGCTACAAGTTCGTTTGTGAACTGCAATAACAGTGGACAGCATTTCTGCTGTACCTTCTTGCGAAGTCCTAGACAGTGAAAGTTCTGGTCTTCCATCCTACTAGCTTTGAGTAAGACTTTTTTCACTCACAGCAAAGGTATTCTGTCAGGCACGTTAAACACAACCACCTTGCTTGCACAGCGCTTCCGCCTGTGCGATTCAGTAGCTATTGTATCAATGAACGTCCCAGCAGCTACGAGATCTTCAT
The DNA here is from genome assembly GCA_013368495.1 of Paragonimus heterotremus. Classification (NCBI taxonomy): domain Eukaryota; kingdom Metazoa; phylum Platyhelminthes; class Trematoda; order Plagiorchiida; family Troglotrematidae; genus Paragonimus; species Paragonimus heterotremus. The sequence continues at coordinate 3,950 of LUCH01018262.1, forward strand.
GACCAGAAGTCGCAGTCTCATGATGCGTGCTAATTGTGGCATTCATTATGCTGATTATCAGATTCAGACGGTGCAAAATGTTGGTAAGCTACTCATACTTACTGTGTGTTTTTGCCATTTCACCGTCTGGGTCCGCTATTTGTTTAACCTAATCCGCAAATACATCGGTAACGAGAACTGAATAGATCTTAGTGTTGTTCCTTTCTTCAACGGGGCCAACATTTACCGTTGAAATTATCGTTTTAGTTGCAGATTATGGCTCGCTAGTGATTGCAGCAATAGGGCAGTTGTTGAACCTGGTGCCTGAGGACTTTATTCATCGCTTTTTTGTCACCATGCTTTTCTGAATGAAGCTGATCGCTTTACGACTGACAGTTTTTGAAGGCTAGCCGACTTAGTGGGCATTTTGGTGAAATATTCCTTCTCGTTAAAAATAATGATCAAAACTTTTCAAGACAGTTTACATCAACAGAAAGAAGCAACTATTAAGCTAATTTGAGCGGTTAAATCATATAAATGAGAAATACGCTTGCGGGCAATTATGACTCTTTTTTTCGGTTAGTACCCTATTAAATCCGTTTTTTACAAGCGTCTTCTGGTTAACCGTTTTGAGGCTAGATTATTATCTTCGTCGTTGGACACCGAGAAAGGCAATTCTGGATCAACGGATCACACGTGACTCAGTGTGAACGATTCAATATTGAGAGCCCGTGGTCGTTCTAACTTGAAGCTCTTGATATGCCATTCCGGAATCTTAAATGGGGAATGTGTGCTGGCGACCAATGGGAAATCATACTGATAACCACCATTAAGGTCTGCAGCTTGCAAAAACATAAAGCGGCTATCGTCAGAAGCGTGGGTGCCCATGACACGAATATTGACTTGTTGTAGCTAAAATGGTACAAGTGAGAATCATTGTTATCGTAGGGAAATGACGGGTGGCAAAGCGGGTTACCAAGTGTCAGATAAGTTAGAACCGAGCTGCGTACAAGTGATAAGTTACCCCCAAACCTAGTCAGAATGCAGTAAACTGGACAGTACGCAAGCTGTCCATGCTAGAGCCAGGCACATGACCCAAATTTACATCGTATCACATGAACCGCAGATGGAAACAATTACGTAATGCCGTCGGGCGCGACTGTTTTTAGGAACGACATTTCGACCACTGATTTATACCTGGAGTACCGACAGCTGCCCCCATCCTGTTAGATGGCCAAGAGTCTTTGGAGCTGGACAAGCCTGAAACAGTGGCTCCCGCAGGATCTGCAGAACAAAGGCCTTGTTCTAGACTCCCAACCACCCCATCTCCAAAATGTCGTGTTACCAATTATTTTATTCCCATGCTTCACAACCGACCGTGTCTGTTTGGGTCACCTCCCGCATTCAGAAAGCTTCATATCTGGCTCATTCTGGCCGCATTCCCCTCCGCCTAGTCACGGTCATTTAGTCATGAGTTATCTTCTAACCTAAATTTTTGAGAATGTAAAACCGCAAGCCACCCTCCAGCAACCGAAAAAGTGAAGACGGTCCAAAAACCACCAACTTCGAGCCAACAAAAACGGGCGAAGCGTCCCACACGGACGCTCACCCATGGTCAGGCTGTGATCAAACGGCCGATACCCTCCAACGGAGCGCAGGGAACTCTGATGCCGTCTACACACTTTTCCCTCTATTAAAACCTCTTTCTCAGGCTTCTTCTCGCGCTCTTCTTTTTATTTTGCGCCCAGCCAAATGGGGAAGCAGCCATTAGGTGCATGTACCCTAATTGTCTGAGTCTTCTTAACAAACTACAAAAAATCAGACTGTTGGTCTGCGACACTTTTCTTCACATTCTTGCTTTAGGGAAACCCGGATTTCCGCAGGTATCAGTGTTAACGAACTGCGTGTTCCTGAGTGCCCACTGTACCAAACAGACTCCTCCTGTGGTCACGTGCGAGGCTGCGGTGTCCTTTCAAGTCAGTATCAATCGTCCTAGGGGAACTTACCTCCCCAGGGAAACGCGACAGACTCTGGTTCAAATTCCAGCTTTGTAGTTGTGACACGCTCCTTAACTTTGTAGTTAACCCATCGCCCTAGTGCAGCGCATCTGACGACGAGGCCATTCTAGCCACTGTAGTCCGTCTGTCGTCTACACGGGGTTTCTCCCATTTTCTCATTATAGGTGAAGTCCACGCGCACTAACTCAACTATACAGCTGCTTCTGCTGAGGACTTGCGGATTTTCTAAATCCCTGACAATGTCGATCCATGAGAAAGCCTGGGTACGACAAATCAAACTACCTACACGGCACCATCCAGGACAGACACTCTCATTGCTTGATCTGGTTATCACAAATGAAGCTCAGCTGATAGACAAAGTGGTCATCAAATCAGCGACGTGGCTTAGTGACCACATGCTACCAGCTCTTGATTTTATTTGGCAATGGTTCAAAAATGCCGTAATAGACTTCTGTCGGAAATTCCCAGAAAGCTGACTCTGACGCATCAAAATAATTATTAAGCCCACTCAGACTGAGTCTGATTCAGTGAAAACAAACTAGCTTTCGTTTTAAGCTGGCATGCACGAAGCTGATGGAGCATTTGTTCCCAGCAAATTATGGAAGTCCTCATCTCGCTCACCGCTTCCGCGGAACATACGTCATACTCTTGACTTACGTTCCTGTCTGTTGTCTAAGAAGAAGCCAACGAGCAAGTCGGAGGATTTAGAAGCTTTCCGTTCCGTACGAAACAGGTGCAGGCGAGATATCCGCCAATATACGGAACAGGCGCAGTCAAAAATCTTACTGGTAGTCCGCGAGAATAAGAATTTTCTCTTCAAGTACATAAGCTGCCAGAAAAAGATAGGCCTTCAGCGCTTTCTCTGCGGCTTCTCGACAGAGGAACTTTCTCCAACTCTCAGGTGGTTGCTGAGGTGTTCAGCGAATGCTATTTGGCAGCTCAAAATGTGGCCCCGGCAAGCCGGCATCCGATTCTTCCTAAAAGAAATTCCCAATGCCCACTCCTAACAACCGAATTCTCTGTGCTTGACGTTAAGGATCTCATGCTCAAGATCAACCCTTATAGTGCAATGAGAGCGAACGGGATCCATCCTGTGATCCTGAAAGAAGCCGCCCCTTGTTTGGTGGTGCCACTCCATAGTCTGTTCAAACGGACACATTGGACCAACACTCCTCCGGACGCATGGAAAAGGGTCATTATCACACTTATATTTTAGGCGGGTGATCGTCACTTCCCTGTTACTTACCTGCCGATAAGTCTCGACAGCATCCCACGCAAGGTAAGGGAGTGCCTGTTAAAACGGGCCATTCTTAACCATTTCTTCTTAAATGATCTTTTCTCCTCTACCCAGCAGGGCCTTCTTCCCGACCGGTCATGCATAACCTGTATGCTAATCATCACGGATGGCCTGACAGACACCAAAGACAATGGCCATATCTCGGATGCTATCTTTTTCGACGTTGCCAAATCATTTGATCGTGTCCGATATGGTCATCTTGTACACCAACTAGAAGCTTATGGGGTCCAAGGAGATGTCCCTCGCTGGATTACATCCTTTCGTGGTAACAGGACTTTCACAAAAAACCGGGTCGGACCTTTTTCCTCCTTCTCCGATCTCAGCTGGATTTGCTCAAGTATTCGTGCTCGGTCCGCTGGTGTCTCTAGCGTACGTCGATGACTCCCCTGACCTTGTTTCTAGCGCTGCCCTCTTTCATGGTGATGATTTAAAAATTTGGAATGTTCGTGATCCCTCTGCTTTACAGACTGACCTTGTTCATATTAAATGCTGGTCGGATGACTGGATTCTCATTCTAAACGACTGCAAATGTGCACATATGTCACTCGAAGCAGACCCCGGGGACCTATTCGTGATACATGCAGCACAAAGTATAATGGGCATCCGAAAGATGATCTTAAAGAGGACCTAGGAATTCAAATGTCGGCTAGTTTATCCTTTTCTTGTTACCAAGAGGTGGTCGCCAAAAAGGGATCTGGGTCTCTTGGGATGATAAAGAGCCTGTCCCCGCATAGACAGGCATGGCTTTCAGTCGCTCTACGAGGTATAACTAGGACCACCGCCTGAGTACGCTAATTAAGTCGTATACCCCGGCTTGGAGAAAGACGTACTTACCATCTAACATGTTCAGCGAATGGCTACCGAGATAGTCGCCGGCTGCGCCACCTTTCCTACGAGTCTCGTCCTGAAATTCTTGACCCTTACCCGCTTGAACTTCGAAGAACTCGCCGCGACTTAATTCTTACACAATTTTCCATTAGCACAGGACTTGTTCAGCGATTCTTTACCCCACTTGTTGATAACGGTCGAAGGGACACGACAAAGAGCTCTATAATTCTTGGACCTGGACCTTCCCTAGGCGGCAGTTCTTCTCTTACAGCGTTATCAATCATTGGGACCATCTTCCATTAGATGTTAGTTGTTCTCCCAGGGACTGTTTGAAAGTGTTATCCGACTCTCACTTACTTAAGAGGTTTTTGATTAGTGTTTTACCCTGTTTTGTTAGATCAGTATTTTATTCTGCTTTTGTTTTTTTTGTACCCCTTAAGTGGGGTGCCATACCCTGTTGCCAATGGCTGCGTTTCAATTCAACAGAAACGGACAAACTGACTGGATGTGGACGGCTTGGGTATTCAACCACGAACCCGTAAACAAGTCGCTGGAACCCAAAAACTTTGTGGTACAGCCTTCGTTGAAAGTTACTTTAGTATTTAATGTAAAGTGCAATGTAAACGCGATGTTGCCGGAAACTACAAATTCAATTATATCTCCTGAACAACACAAAATTCAGCGTTTCTGCGAAACCAAAATACGCAGTCAACCACGAAATCTCTGATGGAAGCATTTTCAGAACTCGACGTCACCTACGAAGACCAACATGATGGATTTGGCGAGAAAAGAGGCAGGGCATTTTTACAACAAAAATGCAAACGCGGACCATTTTAGGTACAGCAGATTTTTCTGATTGAAACAAAACTATTATACCTCAATAAATCCGTACAATCTTCTTGAAATATGCACTTTAATATTTCAAGAAATATTTGCAAATCTCCTTTCGTGCCCGGGTGCACGTGTCCAATTCGTTTCGGCCTTAAAACTCCATATCGGCGAACTACACATTTGTCAAAACATTATCTCCTATGGCTCGTGGTCGCTCAAAAACACAGCACATAACGACAAGGCTATTAATACAATAATATTGAGTTCGTTTGCGGTCCGTAGACCCTTGCCACTTCCGACTGTAACCGAAACGTCATTAAATTTTTAAGACTTTATGTTTATTCAGTACCCGGAGAAGCCAGTTGCCAACAGTGATCCGCACTCAGTTTGGAGCCACACAATGTGCTGGAGTTCACCACCTCCCCAGGCAATTAATTTCAGTCGTCTACAACCCTATTGGCAGAGGAATTCGCTCTCCGTGAATCCTATTCAGTTCAGTTCAGTTCCCAGGACGGAGCGGCTTTAGGCAGAAATTGTCCGGTTTTTTGCATCAATGAGCTTCTGAGGGCGCCCAGTGCTGCGACAATAATGAGAAGAGATTCTTCACTTCCATTAGTTAGTGCGAGGGCTACCAGATAAAAGCTGAGGAGTTTAAGCTATTAGTGCTATCAGCACAGAGTAAGTTCGGATATTTAACGAACCTAAAGTATGACCCCTAGCAGCATATATCCCGTTCCATTTCTGCCCCACCGAAGGGGGAATATCTCTGTGGCATCCGAAACTCATCGGTTTGACCGCCCATTTTCCTAGGCCTCTCTAGTGAGTCAAAACCTCGAAGTTTAAGTATTCTCTCTTGGTCCTTCCCCGTGATCCCTAAAGAGAGTTTTGTTGGCCTCCTTCGTGCCTTCATGATACATCCTTGTACATCAAGAGGAGGAAGTTTCATCCTTGTCAGCATACCTTAAATGCGGCCTAAGGTTTGCTTTATGCTGCGGCACTAACATCTCCCCCTTCCACACAACACACGATTTGCCCTCTTTGTGGTTTCTAGACACTCCACATTGGCTCTGAATTCAGCTAATATTTGAACGCCTAATTCCCTAATGACCACTTCCCTTTTCAGTATGTTATGATCACTCTGAGTTACCAGTCATCTTGCGCAACGTGCTATCTTTTCCTTTAATAATTGTCAACACTCGGTCACATTAAGTAACAGTTTCCGATTAATGGACCATTTTTATTGCCTGCGGAGATAGACCCGAAAGGCTTGTTCAGAGTGAACGTAGACCTCCTTTCCTTGAGGTGTCGTGAGTAAAAGCAAATCATGGCATCCCGCTTTTGTTTCCCGATACCTGCTGCAGAAATGGGAATGATTGGGATGCGTCAATGGCTCAAAAATTTTCGTTTTAATCGACCAGAATATCCTATTTCGTTTTAATGTTCAACGCTACTGTCATTTTTCTAGTTTGTATATTAAGCGGCATGAAATAGGCATTGTGGGTTAATGCGTATATGTACGAATAAGGTGTAGATGTATATCAAACAAAAAATATATCCGTACGTGTGTTAATTTACAGCGTGAGTAACTAACGACAGAATTTTCTTTCCAGGACATGCGTCACACTGTGGGTTTCAAAAAACTGAGCAATCAGAAAAGATGCCTATAGACTCACCTGAACCGCGGGACAAACTCTCCGCTGAAAAAATCGTGGTTGTCCTGCATTCTTTGTCTCATGGCTCCAATAAGCACTTTGAACCGCATGTTGTGGATGTTCGTCAAAAAGGCTTCCACAATGAATGTGAACTGCTTCTTGAGATCGCTTTTGATTTAGGACGGTCGGATGTAGCAGTTATGAGTGTTTAGGTGTAAGTTACTTCGTGGTGTGCTTTGCTCTACAGACTGGTCTGTTAGTCTTAAAACGTAATGCACGCCAGAAAAATACTGTCAGTTATTATCCGAATATTGTGCATCAGCTGGATTTGTCATAAACGAATAGACCCTGGTTTACTTGAGTTCGAAACGCCATTCATCCGTAATATAGCAAGAAGGTTACAAATTGCGCGCACAGTGTCAACACACTACTGTATTAGGTAACTGCTTCTCACCTGTCATAGATGCGCCGCTTTGAGACAAACTTCTTGCCTACGGCCCAACACCAGCTGTATCGTTGAGGTAAAAATTAAATTGTGCTGCTTAAGAAGACCCCACTACATCCATTCACCCAACAAGAACCATGATCGTCTGCTCCACTTATGGATTACCAGCGAGCTAGGTTTCGTAAACACCCGATCGATCAGACCGATATCATGACGTGGACTCATGCACGAAACGGTCACCACCATTTGTTTGATTACGTGATTGTGCAGCAGTGCGACATTCGCAAAGTTCGTTTCACACGGCTGATGCGTGGAGCTGAGTGTAGCATAACTTATGGGCCGATCAAGTCCAAACTGTCTATCTGTGTTTGCAAGGCTATTCATTGTGAGTCCTCAGGCAGAGATTGAATGTCAAACAGTCGGGGAACTCCTGGATCAGGACTGTTTTCAACAATCAACAGTAGCGGGTGAAGTCAGGTGAGCGATATTCTGGTGTTTAAAACCTTAGACTGCAAAATACTATCCAGGTAAGTATTTCTCGCCGTAGCACGGGTTTCAGGTGTTGGGAAGAGGCACTGGTGAACCGGACGGCCTGAAGAAATGCGATTCGGACGGATGCCCGAAGGTTTAATGGGTAATTATTGCACGGCAGTGAATGAGGGCGCGTGGTACACAAGGGAACCCTTGATGCCATAGGCCTTGATGGCATTATAACATGGCAATGTGATGTGTGTGGCCGCAAGTGCTCTGACCGTCTGGGGTTAGTGGGTCATCAATATACTCACAGCACACTATGGGCCAAAAGACAGCGAGTACACTAAGTTCCAATAAGTTGTGTAAATCACATCCACTTTTTTCTCAACCGCATCGACCAGCGACCACCGCCGGTTGACAAATCACCCGATTTCCTTTCTAGACACCTGGGTTTTGGTGGCCCTCTGCCACTCCTTGTCGCCCGGCTTGTTGATATACTATGAGATGATTTCTTGTTTGCTTTTCATTCCAAAATTGATCTTTGTTCATTTCATATCAACTCTAGAATGTGCTAACATATACTGATGCGTCGAAATATTTCTGGCACTATATTTTCAACATTAATACTCGTGAACCATAAACGGAACGGATATGGGAAAACATTGTGTTGTGCTAATGTTCATTATTGAGTAATTCCTTCGTTAAGCCACAACGAGTTAAAAACCAAGCTTGAAGTCAATTGGCCCAACCATCTTGTGTTCAACCTTCGATGTATTCAATCGAACCTCACGCCACTGGCACAACCAGTCAGTACACCGGACCATTTTGAGCGATCTAAACGTGCCATCCGAAGTGCCGAGCACACATTTATTCGTCAGCGAATCCATAGCTGTTCTGTCCGGTTACTACAGATTCGAAGAGGCATCCAGCAACTGGAAGGCCATCTGGAATCCTTACTACCTTCTGAGACACTCTTAGTGATTCGAAATGTTGTGAGACAAGGAGCTGTTCACCAGAACGATATAGTGAGACAAAGACAGCAAAAAATGCTTGGCAACCTTCTTTCATCGGTTAAAGAAACAGGCGACTGTTTGACACCGGGCACACAATATATCACGGTCCAACTTGTAATAAACCTGTGGGATGGTGCACTGTCAGAAACTGAAATTAAACTCTTGAGCAAAATGTTGAATTTCAACGTCAGCCCTATACAGTTTAAAACATTAGAAGTGATTCTGGCGGTGGAGGAGCAACTACAGATGTTACCAATCGATGACGCAAACAGGGCTCAAGCACAGATCGCCAACATCATTAAAAAGCAGAAAGATCAACCAAATAACCTGAATGCCAAGGAACGAGATGCACCCAAAACGTTGCGATCTGATAAGATAATAATTATCACAAATGCAGACAAAAGAAATGAAGTAGTCAACTTGAATAGGGCAGATTACAAACGCAAAGCAGATGATGGCGTTTTGGATGATCTGTACGTCATGATTTCGTTGGAGAAACGGCGGTCCACTTTGAACAAATCAAAAGCTTCAACGGCAAGTTTGCTCCGAAAAATGAAGCCAACTTGGGTAAGTCACTCTGGTTTACCCTATGTCCAAAAACTGCATTAGCTTCGAGATTTTATGGTTTACCAAGAATCCATAAACCTGGGATACAACTGCGGCCAATTGTTGACTATAAAGGAACCCAACATATGCCCCAGCCGAATTTTTGTCTCGTACTCTTAAACCTCTTAAAAAGCGTACAGACTGTTCCACACAACTGGTAGCCAAGCTGGAGAAACTTAAGCCCGGATGAATGTCTGGTAAACTTTGACATTGTTTCGTTGTTCACCAAGATTCCAGTGGGGGAAAGTCTGAAGGTGCTTCGCCAGCTTCTTGAAGCAGATGACAGTTTAGTGGAACGAACAGGTTCATCAACTAGTGAAGTTATAGAAGCTACGGAGCATTGCTTACGGTCAACCTTCTTTACGTTCAAGGGGGCACTCAATCGGCAAAAAGATGGGGTGGCAATGGGCTCGCCCATCTCTCCCACAGTTGCCAACTTGTTCATGCAAGATTTGGAGGAAAAGTTATTGTCCAGCTTTCCTAACTCACTTATAATTTGGTGGAGGTATGTCGAAGATACGTCGATGGTGATGTGTACAGAAATTATTGAGAAATTCATGAACCCCATGCATTCCTTCCAACAGCATATCAAGTTTATGATTGAGTGCGAATCAGTGGACCGTGAACCGATTTTTGCAGACTGCAGAATACGAAGGGGAGTTGACAGCAACCTGGACAGTGGTGTGCACAGGAAGGACACCAATTCGAATCGGTACCTTTCCTTCAGCTCAGAACACCTCATATGCATTAAGAAAGCAGCTGCATCCAACTTGTTTTGCAGAGCCCTGTTGTTAACCAGTTCCGGGGATAAGCGATCGAAAGAATATAAGATTGTAAAATCGACAATAAAAGCCAATGGTTGCTGTGACAAAATTCTGCTTTCATTTCGGGGGCTGACTTGCAACAAGACCAACGAGCCAAGGAATTAGATGTCAACTGTCGTTATTTCGTACAGAAGGAATAAATCAGAAGACCTTAGAGGGGTTGTTAATCGGTACAATATCAGAGCGGCTTTCAAAGCCACAATCACATGAAGGAATTAGTTAGTTCACTTGAGGGACAAACGAACAGTTCTAGAGAAATCAGACTGTGTTTATCGGATTTATTGTAATGATTGTCAAGCCTCATATATTGGACAGACCGCTCGGCAGCCGAAAGTACGTAACAAGAAACACGTAAGATGTAGTAAGAAACCTCCTACCGACCCTCAGCAACTCTGGAGATTAGAACACGATTCGGCCATTGCAGCACACACACTTCTCAATCAACATCAAGTGGACTTTGATCATCCGCCTGTACCTAAGTGTGGTTTCCGTAACCACAAAGAGCGGTTATTGATAGAGGCCTCGCCGATCGCTAATACACCACATGCACTGAATCGATCAGATGGCTTGGAATTGCCAGTTGTTTAGCGCGATTTACTGGGTGAACAATAGTGACACCACGTAGGATACGTTCGCAGTATGTCTGTCAACCACCCCTATCCCAGACAGTGGATACACACGCAGATTTAAACGTATGCAGACCTATAGACACACACACAAGCACACGTTAACCCCGTATGCTTATTCGCACTTGGGGATCTTCACGTGGTGAACTCCGTGAACCCTTACATCTTACTGGTAGCCTGTCTACACACCGCAAGTGAAACACACAAACATGTGCCAGTTGGTGACTGCCTAATTTGAAGCTTGTACATTATAAACCTTCTGATTCGAATCGCTTGATAAAGGATCTTTGAGAGGGCCGAAACGTTGCGAAACCGATAACTCTTTTGGCTTTTAACCCGCTGTGGCTTAACTAAGGAATTACTTAATACTATTTTCAACATATTCTTCCCTGTTCCGACCTTACAACTAACGCCTCCCTCCGTGTGTTTTCCAAGAGACAGGGATTTCCTTTTTGTGTTAGGCGACCAACTGGCCAACCAGTGCAGTTCACTTCCCAGGATGAAGCGGTTTCAACCAGAATTTGTCCGGTTAATTGCACCAGTAAGCTTTGGAGAGCGCCTAGTGATGTGACGATAGTAGGAAAAAATTTTCATTTGCTTGATTAATCATGTGGACTACTAGATAAAAGTTGAATATTTCAAGCTATCAGTGCCATCAGAACACAAGTACAAAGCCAACACCGATGCCCGCGCTTTTTCTCCCATTAAAATAAAGTGAAGCTAAACGTAAATGTAAGAACAATGTGCGTTTAATTTCTAAAAGTTATACTTTCAGATACTGAGACTGTTTGCAAATGAATAAATTAATAAATAAAAATATTGAACTCGATAAAAAAAATAGTGATGACAAACAAGTGTGAGAAGTTGACCAACTTAAATCTAAGAGAAGGAAAGTAGAAGGAATACTCATCCGTACAAAACTCTCGCAACAGGTCCAGGAAGAAGGATGGTCGATACTAGTCGATCCTTCTCTCGAACCCTGTCATAGCATCGGAGGATACTACACTCTGTGAAAGGATGTTCCAACAGTTGATGAGTCCACACACGAAAGGGTTAACCCAACATTGACTGGCTGGAAGCAAAGTCCTCACTCGCCCGCTTCCTGGTCTTATTCTATTGAATGTACACCGGATACGTGGTGCGTGATTAGAACCACAGGTGGTACTACGCAGAGCACCAATGGTTGTGGTTAAGTTCAGGCGTCCTTTGGTTCTGGCCACAGTGTCAGCCTAATCCGAAAGGGAAGCAGCCAAACATGTACGTATGCATTAATGTCGACTTGACTGTTACACCTCTAAAGCAGCGGTACACAAGTCGACCATCCCCTTCTAGTCTTGTGTCTCTCATCTTGTTCTCATTCTGAACTAATTTCCCTCGCGTATGGACTTGCTTCTGATTTTTCCACCAATAACAAGAAATCCGTTTTCACTTCACAAACTTGCTCTGACGCCCCAATTTGGAGTAAGTTCAGGAACGAGATGGTGGGCTTGTTTGAACTCTCAACAATCGAATGTCCATACAGTCCACAGTGAAAGATTTCAACTACAATGACTTCATGAAGTAGAAGGGAACGGAGGACTGCAACTGTATTGGACTGATCAATCAACTGATAGAAATGACAAAAATTTAGTAGTATCACAGAACTGTTATAACGGTGACCTATAGGATGAAAAGTAGACATACAAACTAAACGGAAGATTTATCGGATATTTGAGGGTCTTGCGGGTAACTCGAAATTTGATTCAAATTTTCTCGCTGTT
>LUCH01018263.1:0-16273 GCA_013368495.1 Paragonimus heterotremus
AGATACGCACGAACCCATAACAAGAAAGTATTAGGTAATCTCTAGGCAGGATATGAAAATCTATTTAAAATAAACCGTACCCCTTACAAGATATATACTGAACCCAAAAAGTAAGCCAACATCAGTTAACCGAAACAATCTCGGTAAAAGTCAGGGGCAATGTAGTTTTGTGCCAGTAGAATGTGGTTGTGCAGGCCACCGAGAAGTCGCATGATCCACGAAGGTGAAATCTTGTGATTATCACTGTTAGGATGTAGTATTGTGAAATTCGCCTTGGAAACCACCCAGTTTAATGTATCTTCATCATGTACTTCTTGTAAACGTGGATTTAAAGGTTATTCGTGGTATATTTACACTTTACTAAAATATTCTCTACTAACAATTCACTTCTGTCTGATTGGCGGCAGGTCCTGAGATATGTGAGCTTATGTCGAACACCGACAACTTTTCTGCTAAGAATTCTGTTCAAAGTAGCAAACATCTATAGTTTGCGTTTTATACTTTCCACAATCAAATCACTTTTTATCACATGAATGTACCCAACAATTTGCCAGTGTCTATGTATACCGGTCAGATGCGTTTCAGCTTACGGAACGTCCCACACAGTCTATTCACAGGAAATATGGAAATCCATTAGGATTACAGTATACCTGATGTTATGGTGCAGCAAGTATCCGTTTGTGCTTTGATAGCCGTGTATGCTCGAAAAACAGGGCTTTCGTATAGCAAACAAGGGTAAACATATACCTCAACCCGGTTTTAGTGTTTACGACAAATATTCGAGTAATCGATCGTGATATTAGTTTCTTTGATTTCTGTCACATAACACCAATCGTTCTTCTCACTTTAAAGCCACAGAACGTCAGTCACACTCACTATCAGTCGCGGACGATCAATGGTAGAGTCCACCAACTGATAGAAGCTGACAGGTCCTTGTAGCAGGTGTGATATAAACTGAGTGTTGATTGTGGCCATAATGAATGAAACATATGTTCGGATCACTACATGTGACAGCATCAACGCAATAGCCATACGCCAGTCCAGAGGATCGAACCCATAAACCGTCCCACCCAACAACACGATGCTACCGCTGTGCCACTCAGGTGAAGGCAGCCGTCTGCGTAACCTCAATCATAACTGTCCCCATGCCTATATCCCACCGGCCAAACTACCGCACTGTAGGTCAACTATATATACACCCCCGATAAGTTAATTATACTTCATATCTGCAAGACACTTCTCACATTGTTACATGCAACATATCCTCAATTACTGTTACGAAATCTTACTTGAACTCCCCTTTAGTCATTCTGTAAGGCCTCTTTTAATTGTTCATAGTGCTGTATTACTGAGTGAGACTAGCTGACGGTTATTTTCATGCACACAGTTCACCCAGTTGTAATCAGAGGAGCTAAAGCACATTGCTAAAAACAACACATTGATTGTTATTGTTTTCTGAATAGACATGTCTTCCTTGTTTCTTAAAAGCTAGGGTTTCTCTAAGCCGATAATTTAAACAGACAGAAATGTTGTTTGGCAGATGCCTGATTGCCTGCGTCGCTGAGTTACTGAGATAGTTTTTCACATTAGACTTTCTAGTTTAGTTCTGTGTGTGTAGAATAGGAATCCATTTCTGTCGGAGTGAAATTAACTCCTCAAAATGTGCTAAATATGGGTGATTGATTTCCATCTAATATCCATTTTTTCATTTCTTGTCTCACAGTGATTGTGTTAACCTCCAGAGAAGGAGTATAGTGCCGGTCTTTTTGAGATAGAGTGGTGCCACTGTGAATTTTGCCGGTTTATTAACGCCTGTGTATGTATATCTGCTAGGATGCCGATTAGGTGCTGTTCATCTGACAGACTTGACAGTTGGCACACCAATAATCAACTTAGATACTGTCTTCTTCTGCGCCTGTGCTGGTTAGTGACTGCTGTCAAGTTGAATCACCAGTCTACACAGGTGTCACAACACGCACTATCTTAGGTGATCTAGGTTTATCACATATACAAAGGGTTACAGTCACCACGCTACCCCCATGTGGTATATTTGACTTGGCTCTCACTTTAGATGTACAAAGCTGCCGTCTCACTTGCAGCTTAACAAACCTACCAGTGTTGTCAACCGTAAACCTTTGCTCTCCAAACACATAACAGGTCGAACAACTGCAGGCGGTGTCTATGACAAACAGTAAAATCACAACATTAAAAGAATGTAGAGTGATACATGCTCCGCATGTGCACCTAACGCACGTGTTTTTATCTCTAAAATAAAACGTGACTTTCAACTAGTATTGTGACGCACAGACAATCGATAGAGTAGTAACGCGCAATCAGACAGCCTGAATAGCATATAAGTAGTTGATAACAAAGGTACAAAGTTCAGTCAACTCCGAATAAATTACGGATAATCCAAAGTATTGCAACGGAAAATGACCTTCTAATCGTGCCAGTTTAACTATGAAAATAGGACATCTGGGAAAATCACTGTACACTGTAATTTCATTACGTCATCGCATTTGTAATTACGTATTCTATGTTAAACAAAAGTAAAAGCGACAGTTTTTATCGGTTGTTCGACGGGGACGTAATGTGCAAACAGCTTACATTTTCAGCTCACCTTATTTTACAGGTATGCTGGCTGAATTTACACACAGTTGCTGGCGTTTGGTTCTGATTCGTCTGTCACACTGACTGAAGCCAGTGCATAGCAATCCCCACAAATAGATTTGTGCTGTACCACCTGTGGTTCCACTCACACACAACATATACAGTGTAAACCTGGAGCAGTAAGGTCAGAAGGCCTGTGAATTGAGGTCTTTGTGGTTCAGCTGACCAATACTGATTAGCCAGTTGGTGCGCTGGTATGAGACTGAAAGCCTCATAATTCGGAGACAAAAATAAGAACACACCAATAGTAAGCTATCACCTAAAGGCAAAGATATTGAAAATATATGGCATGAAGTAGTTCAATATGAAGGAACATACTAGCGTACTCCAGATAGGATAGAGAAGAGAAGCAAAAATTTAACGATGGAGAGGAAAACCATACAAACTATTCAGAATATAGTGCATCAAAAAAGCTGAGGGAAAAAATGTGCGAAATGTCACCATGGTCCAGCCTTCTGAAAAGGAGAGTGGGTGATTTAAAAAATGACGTCTGTCGTTGGTTGATAAAAACGGAAAAAATAAAACAGACAATATACTCGAGCTTAAGATAACCATCTTCTCGGTGCTTGCGGTGCACTCGGAGCACGTTGACAACCTAACAGTCCGAAAATGTTAACACGACCACATTTTTTGCATGAACTTATAGTCATGTCACCACGACTTATGGTACCTACAGTCTCTTCGCGTACCGAGCGCCTCAACTCACGGCCGCCCAACAGCCGCTCATTAAACTCTAGGACGACCGTAAGGATCATGTTCCTCCAGACCATCCGGTTCGAAGTTAAGACACCGCTACATGTAAAAACGATATTACAACGCAAAAGACCCATTTGGATAGCATACTGACATCGTAGCTTCCGATCACTAGTATTTTGTCTATCTGCTTCCAGTTGCTCACACAACAGCTGCTTCGAAATCCGTTCACCAACCACTCTACGGACGTATCCCAGTAAACGAAGCTGGTCGAGCATCAGCATGACTTCAATCCCTACCCATGTTCGCTAGTCGAAATACCTCACTGTTCGCAAACATGTCCGACCACCGAATATCTAGGGTGCGTCCCAAACACTATCCATGGGAGCAACTCAGATACCACACATCCCACTGGCACAATGTTTCAATTCTGTTGCCGTAAAACAGCGTAGACAGTATCATTGAGCGATAGACAAGTTAACTG
Source organism: Paragonimus heterotremus (assembly GCA_013368495.1). Lineage (NCBI taxonomy): Eukaryota > Metazoa > Platyhelminthes > Trematoda > Plagiorchiida > Troglotrematidae > Paragonimus > Paragonimus heterotremus. The sequence continues at coordinate 3,848 of LUCH01018263.1, forward strand.
GTTTTCATCTACAAACTGTGGTTCTTCCAGACGCGTCTTTCAAGACGTCCAAATGTACGGCAGGCCTCGCCATACGAATTTCTAATTCCTGGTCCACGGACAGTCTGTACAGTTATCCATAATGTTTCTATCGATGCAGATTCCAGGTGCAGACACAACACCTCTGCCCGGAGAGGGCTAAAGAAAGGAAAATGTCATAACTATGTTGATATCTAAACCGGTCATGGAGACCGTGACCAGCCGATGAAGTTCTTCCGTAAATGACGCACTATCGTCAGCGGACAAAAGAATGCTTATCGTCGAATTACGTAGACGACTTGGGTCACCAAAATGTCGAATAAGAGGCAATTCGTGAGGTATTCAAAATGAACACCTTTCCCGGAGTTCTGAATAGTAACCGTTAGTATTGTCGTTGAATTTAGACCAGGGTTGGGGATAAGCCACTGCCTTATTTCACGCCAGTGATAACGTCAAAATCGACAGGTGCGGATCCGCAAAACTGCAACTTCGCTTTCATAATCACATACAACATTCTAAATAAATTGACGAAACTACCCGGAAATCCAAACTTGTCGTCCACCATGTCTCACGGCCCGCGGAATCACACGTCTTGATGGAGTCCTGAAAGAGGGAATACATTAACTGGTAGTGTTTGTGGCCATTCGCTGGAACTGTCGTACTGCGACCCACCTGAAATCCACACTACCCTCCGAGATCATCGGTCTCCAAACCTTCCGCATTCAGACAGGTCAGAAGAATTTCCACCAGTACCCCTCTTAGGCAGTTCACCAGACTAGTGCCCAGATAACTGTCGGCGGTTCGCTTGGTACACTCACTTCTAAACAGAGGTGCGATCAGGACATTCTTGAACTCATGACGGACTATTTCATGCTCCCAGATGGAGTGAATCAACTGGAACAACGAGCTTTCCAAAACTGAGCCGCTATTCTTCAGAATTTCCTACGACAATCCACCTTCACCTGCAAACTGTCCGTTTCGCGATTGTCCTACAATTAGCTGCATCTCTGTTTAATCTGTGGCAGACACAAGTAAAGTCTTGACATTTTGGTGCGGCAGGCTAGTCAGGGTCTTCCAATCAATACTATCCAGCAGGTTTAGTAGGTTACCAAAATGCTTAAGTCAGACGTTTATGATGTCTTCCGATTCAGTGCACAAAAGACCAGATCTCACGTCAATCAGTGGTTTAGTAGACTGGACGGATGGGCCGAAAATCGCCTTAAGCGAGTCATAGGATTCAATGTGTTATCGGCGATCGGCGTTGCCGTCCACCAACCTAGCTTAATTTTTCCACTGCTCCTCCTTGATTCCGCGAAGAAGTTCAGCCAGTTGACGGCGAATATCCCAGAACGTGACTCTTGTCTTCGTTGTTCGGGTACATCGTGGAAACCGAAAACGCCGTCTTCTTCTCTAGTACCAAGTGTGAGATAGCTGCCTTGCTGTCGTCTAAACAACCCGGTCGTTTCAGGCACTGAATAGCTATCGCTTTGGTGATTGCCGCCCTGATCTGTTCCTTGTGGTGTTGCCAAACGCCCTCAGCGATAGTGGACACAGGAGAGTCTTTCAGACGAACGGCAAATGTATTTTGAAAAGTAGTCTTTGTCTCTGAGTTATGCAGTCGTTTAGCATCCATTTTCTGCCTTTGCCTGGATGATCTACAATAAACAGGTTTGAATAAACAACTGGGTCCTGACCAGCCTACGATCCGTGCTACCTACAGCCCAGCATAGCGCACACCTGATACGCACTTCGCGAATGTCAAGCTGTCGCAAGATCACGCAGTTAAACAAATGATGACAAGTACAGAGTGAATGATGCAACTGGTTGGTGTTATGGCTGTCGTTATTGTTGACACTGGTGGTGGTAGTAGTGGTGGTGGTGGTCACGTCTTGGAACCGATCTATTAATTGACCGGTATTGAATACCGCTGATTCGTCTAACCAAAATTTCGGATGATTCAGCTCAGTTCCATCAAACATAATACACTGATCAACAATGGCAAGAAGATTTGACAATCGACGGGGACGATATACTGATGAGTCGCCGTTCCAACACAAGTAGTTAGCTGATAAATTGTGAGTGTATAGCCTAGGGCGCAAGCGATCCAGCGATTGTGCTGGTCAACCAAAGCATCACGTGCTATCTGGCCAGTTGGAAAATGCGAGTTAGTCTTTTTGAATTACATCATCATTGGTTTGAGCTACATGGATTTACTAGGATCACTTTTTTCATCAACTGTGTTCCTTAAGAAAGACTGCGTATTTCAGTAAGCTAATGCAACAGTCGACCAGTACAACTATGCAAGGAAATTTAAGTCATCCTACGACGAAAACACAGCTCTTATCAGGATGGATTCAAATAGACTGCCTTGTACAGGTTTGTCCAATGGCATGCAGTCTTCAGGGTATGGCATTTAGTCGGTCAAAGCTGTGACGGACAGTGTGGGTCCGTATGGAAATGGGTTGATTGGAGAACGACTGTTGCTCACCAATAGTTACTTAGGCGCTCTGTTAACTCCAGTCTGTGACTCCTCGATTAGGACTTCTATCTCAGTTAAAATCACATAAATCATTAACCAAACTCCCCTACTACTCATCAGTAGTCGAAATACCGCTCAACAAGTTAATTATTTTTGTGATTTCAACTTGGAGAGAAGTCCTAGTCGAAGGGTCATCGATAAAAGTTAACAGATGGTTACTGTGTCTCCGCATGAGGCGATCAGGCAACCTGATCATTACTCACAAGCGAAAGTGGTTGGGCGTTCACATATTACAATTCGGTCGTACTTAATGTGAGGTCAATGGCGCAATAGTCAACACGGTTACCTCACAGAAAGCGTGGCCGGAGTTCTAGTCCCCGCCGTGGCAAGGATATGCACTACTGACGAGCTCTAACAAGAGCGAAGCTCGAGTCTGGTGCTTGTTTTTGAAAAGGGCCGACTGGAATGCCTATGGGGATGCTACAGCTGCGATCAACTGAGAGTGATGTTCAATTTGTATGCAAACCAATATCCCATAATAATCAGAATAAGGAGCGTTTGACAGAACTAGAATGTTCCCTTTTTTGAAAGAAAAAAACGGAGAACTTAATCGGAAAATATGCTGCGATTGACCCAGTTAATTGCACCCAAAACAAATCACAAGACCACTGCAAAAAGTCTCTTTATTCCGCTCTAAAACCTTGTGAGATTAGGTGTGAACCACAGAGCAGACATATGATGCATGGTGGTCTACAAGTACTCTCGAATCAAAAGAACGAAGGACAGTTACTAAGACTAGAATTATGGTTACTAAGCCAGCAATGAGCGTGACGGAATAAACATGGAGCAGATAAAAAGTGGTGAAGGTCAGTCCTGGGCTGATCAGAGAAATTAAATTCATTTTGGCCAGACAAAATCGCCTCTTCCAAGATGGAGAAACCTTTCAATGGAAACAGTAGGGTTCCTTGACAAGAAACATCTGGGTGTCATCCCCAGTGCTTACGTTTATTCAGTTCTCTATCTTCAACGTGCCCTGCCGGTCAAAGTCGTCTTCTCCCAGCAGTCAGAACTGTGTTGCTTTAACCCAGAAATGGCATTCGCTCTTTCTCCAACAATGAGTTGGTGAGCATTTCAGTTATTTACCCCATCTACTCTCCTAGACATACTTTCTGTTACTGAGGTGTAGAATCTCTGAGTAAATTGTTGCCAGACCACCAACCGAGCCACATCAATTCACAGAAGTTATTAGTGGTGTTCTGTTCGATTCACTCATCTCATCAGATGATTTCAAAATGTTTGGCTGCAATATGATCAAAGAAGCCAGAAGACCACGATGCAGCTCTGAAACAGTGGAAAATTTAAGGCAAAAAACGGATAGGGTAGTAGCAACTAAATGTCCTGCTTGTAAGTAGTTCAAACGATACCTACTGACAGGTAAGATAATAGCCTCCGTTTGGATCTCAACAGCTGCCGCCAATTATGCTGTTCACCCTTTACTGTTGAAAGCCGCATCTTTTGTCATCATAATTTGATAGCAACATTTATTCAATACTCATGACTTGATGGAGTCAAACTTGTTTGTGTCTAAATAAGACCGTCCGATTTTCAGTTCCCCAAGTCCAGTCATACAAAATAACGACGACGAGAAGTTGGTGTACATGGTTTGTAGTGTTAGACTGAACTACTAGGTTATGGATAAGACTTGAGTAGATAAAACCGCTAAATTGGATGGTCAATCTTTTGGTGGCACTCACAAACCACAATAAAAATGGTAGTTATCGCGCTCCTTAGATGAAAAGAGTGTGGAACGTAATTAATGCTATGAAAAACCGTTAAATTTGGAACAATCAGTTAAGGAATGTGTCCGCCAGGGGTCAGCTACGCAGGGATGGAAATACCTCTTACGTTCAACTCAAGATCCATTATTGAAAGGTAAACCTAAGTAGCCGTGATTGGTGAGAATTATGTGATCCTGAATGTGGCTTTTTGCAGCAAAATTGGACTGAAAGTTGGAGGTCATATGTTTTATACTTCTGCATGGCCATGCACGAGGACAATGATCAAATGATGACCGGTTTTAACCAGGCTTAAGTTTACCTGTGATTTAAGTTTGTGACGAACCTATCCAGGTGCGAAGAGTAATTCGAGCTCAGTACCAGTAATTGCACCCTGATGCTGTCTTCCCAATTTTGCGGCTTGCTGAACATAACCCAGAATTATGAAATGCGATGATCCGAAGGAGGAAGTTTCATTGTCCATACCATCATGCACAGACTAAACTCTTGAGGCCTTGTAGTCACGTTTTATTTAAGAAAAAACCCTCGTATGACGTTAGTCGTTGCATTTCTTAATTAGTTGTAACATCCTTCCCTTTGTATCTCTAAAATAATGGCTGACTATTTTTCTCCTTTTAGCACAGTAGATGCATGAAACGAAATTCTTCAAACCTCTTTGAAATCATATAAGTGCGTATAGCTACTGAAATTGCAACTGATTTTAAAGATAAACCACTCACTCGTTTTTAGTCAAGAATGAACAGGCGGTGACGACAAAACTGAGCAATAAAACTTTAAAAATGTGAGAAAATTCCAAACCAGTTATCTGTCAGATACAGAGAGCTGCATGAGGATCAATACTTGTCACTTTACAAGTCTATCCATCAGGGTCACAAAATGAAAACGTTTCACATGACACTAAAGACGTGCAGGTGGACATATGTTTTCAATAATTCATCTCCAGGCCGATGCAGTTATATAGGAAGGTGGTATAGTTAAATCGGGATATCGATCGAACTTAATACGAAGAAACTAGGTCGATCAATTGGTGGTGGTTTGATTGGCCCGCTACGCCACGCTTATCAGTCGGTATAACCGTGCCGGTTGGCCATCCATCCGGTGAAATTAAGGTCAGGGTAAACAGAGCGCCTAAACAAATCTCTTCTGATAACATAATACCGGATCAAACAGAATGATTGCGATAGCCTTGGCGGTAGACTGCTTTCATTCAGATGGCCTTTGCTGAATTACCTAGCCCGCGGCAGACCACTCGAAGGGTTCAACAAAGAAAACTACAACCTTACTGAGAAGTCCTGATCACGGGGTTATCGACTGAATAGAATAGAGCGATTCTGTTCATTCTTCTTCCGAAATGACCGGGCAAACTGAACACTATTCACACAAGGTTGTTTTTGAGCGTTGGAGTTTGGTCATTCGGTCACGTCTTTCGTGTGGTTATTTGCGTTGTGGTTAACACGCTAGTCTCACAGGCAGGAGGGCCAGAGTGCAAACTCCGATCCGGACAAGGATATGCACTACAGGTGAGCTCTGATAAGGGCGAAACTGGTGTCTACTGCTTCCTTTGGAAGTGAGCCAGCCGAAAGGCCTATCTGAATGCGAAAGCTGCGATCAAGTGTGGTTGGTGTTCAATTCGAAAGAAAAAAGCGTTTAAGAGATGTCATCGCGAAGTACAAGACTCTCCACTGCGGTCAAGCCTGACTCATCGGGACAGAAAAATATCCTTTCACGGCAAGGAATCTGCCAGAAAAAAAGGCAGCCATCAGCAACAAGCTTCCAATACATGTGTATCATAATTCCTGAAGGAACCCAGATGATCAGATGCCCGAACTCGGCGGCTGCATAATTGGGCAGTCCAGGTAGATTAGTGGCGTGAGGAAGAGTGGATGGTTCCTCAGTAGCTGTCATGTTGTGCTTATGACTGCCACAACTGACTATGATCTTCGTTTTATGAGTGGTGATCTTCGGTTCGGACACTTCCAAGTCACTGTCTGCGGTTCCAAGCTTCTCCGATAGACGCGTCGCACTATCAGCCAAGAGGATCAGAACATCAGCATGGCGAAACCGTTGGTAACTGTATTGTAAAAATACTAGCCTAGCTCCGGTCGCGATGAAACTGACACAACACCCATTAGTCTGACGAACAGCAGAGGTGACAGTGAGTCGCTCAGACGAACAGTGTTTGGACAGGAGGATAGAGCCTTCCAGCGTGGTGGATGCATGCCGGTAAGGATCAGCAATGTGGTGTGTTGTATGTTGGGGAGTGCCGAAAGCTTGAACTGTACTGATGATCAAGTCATGTGAACTAGAGTCAGATGCCTTAGACACATCGGGAAAAGTCACATATATGTTGGAAGATTTTGAGTGTAAGTTCTGAGACAACACGTGGGGTAGCGAAGTAGCCTTGAGGCAACGATTACAGTGTACAGAAATGAACTGCGAAGCAGGCAAATGTGAACGCCCGTCCCAATCTCTGGTGGGAACGACGTACCAACGTCACAAGCGCGGCAGTAGGTCTCAGGTCGGTTGGTGTGGATAGGTTTCTTACTTTGGGGACAAGCCTGATAAGACAGCTTCACATGCGGATTGGATAACCTTCGATCAGCAGGAAGAGTTGGAAATATCCAGCCAAACCATCAGCTTTCACGCATTTCAACCGTTTGTGCAACAGTTTGTCCAAAGCAGGAGCGGTGTTTCCATGCACTTCAAGATCCAAGATATCTCTTCATCAGTGATTGGTTTGGCCAGGGGCCAGTTCGGAGAAAGAATCGGGGGAGATAGTCGCTCATCGGTGCGTGGCTGGGCTAACAATGCCTCAATCTAGAACTCGTTGGAGTTATTCGGGAGGCCGTGGTTCGTCTTGTATGTAGTTCTCCAATTTCCGGAAAAATTGCAGAAATTGCATCTTCCTCCCTGATAGTAGACAACCCACACTTATTTCAGCTACGTTGTTACCAGAATAACTTATTATTACAATTCATGTAAAATACACGTTCTCTCAAAACTTTGTACACGTGAGTACAGGTTTCCTGCTGCACTAAAACAGTAGGAATACCAAACACAATTTCGATGTTTACAAGTGCCATTTCATAAAGGCTGAGCAGTCAAAACCACTTATGACCAACCTGACCGCTGGCTGGCTAATTCAACGAAGATTGACAAACAGTGGTACGATTGTTGTTGCCTTCGTCCGGCAAAAAAACAACTACAGACTGGGGCCGGTACACATCGGCACTAAACGCCAATCGATGTATAACAATTGAGGAGACGTTTAGAGTTGAGTGGTGATACATCGTTCATGTTGAAACTTGAGATAATTTTGTAAAACAATTTAATGCATTGCTCGTATTTCATTTTTGAGTGTGCCTTTTAAAACTAAAGGAGTTACTTCATAAAAGACCCGACTGTGAAAAATCTGGAATTTGGCTGGGTTTGAGCCAACGACACAAACAACGTGCCCAGACGCAATAGGTGTTCTGCAAACTAAGGAGCGAAGCCACGCTTATCGGTGACTTTAGTGCAGTTCATCGTGAACCGTTCAAGAAATCCTACTTAGGCAGACAATCCGCCGAGGTTTTCGGTGGATTCTGTATGACACAGTAGGGTAACGGGGTGACTGAGTCCAAATTTGAAATTTCCGAGCGGTTACATAACACAGCAGATGGAGCACCTGCCGCGTCTGGGCACGCCGGTTCTGTGACTGGTTCAGACTGGAAATTGGACACTTTTGTCGTACCCCATTGCTGAGTCTTTTGTAATCAGTCGGGATAGCTTGAGGTCGTAGTAACCAGTGATACAACAGTTCTCAGTTATCAAATGTGTCACATTTTTTGTCAAAGTTACCTTAAATTGAAATCCAAGTTTACCTACTAACTGGCAACTCTAGTCGAAATATTGCTAACACGAAGGTTTGCTCGTTTACGGTCTAAGTTGGTATAAGACGGGTTCAATTTCAAGCCAACAAATGACCATTTAAGAGGTAAGATATTCCCTCATTTTGTCCAACTTCTGTTAAGAATGTTGCAGTCAGTGATTTTTGTCTTTTCACTGTGAATGTTTGTTAAAGAAGCACGGCCGGATGGTCGTTTTACCGTAATATTTTCTACATAACTTATCTACGTTATGAAGCCGAATGTTAACTTATCCACACGTATGCCGTAAAACTACACAGTGAGAGTTATGGGACACAAAACGTTCCCAAAATCAGATGGCCTGGTAACGCTGCATACATGGTGACCCATCCATGAAACCCACGTATGACATGTCTTTCTCTAGTAAACATTTTTGCACTAGGCAGTGATGAACGTTTAAGTGATCATCTGATTAACCCAAAACGTGGATTGGGGAGGCTATTGTGTGGACGGGACCTAACTGATTTCAGAATCTTCTTGCAGGAAAAAACAGTGCTTGAATCCGCGTTCAAGGTTAAAAATCGGCTAAGAGGTTTAAAATCCTAACCCACGACTGTTAATCAATAAAAGTGTGTAGACTTCACAATGCTAGTCCAGTTAGTCTTAGTGTACAACACTAGCAATCCCCACGGTCCATTTTGTTCCATATCCACTAACTTTCTAAATAATTTCATAAACCACCCCACAAATTCGACTGATTGGCAAATATACAGACAGGAAGACCTGAGCAATTATCATTTTCTGTCTAGTAGAATCCTTTAAACAAAAACCTGTTTCAGAAACATATTTGAAACAGTAGAAAACGAGTTAATATTGGCATATGGCAAATTACCCATCCAACTCCGTGATGTGCATAAGATGACAATGTACAATGGTTGCTTTACTGTGTGATAAGAACCAGCGATCGCTTCATACTACTCCCACCACCATGTTTCAGTGGTGAGGCGACAGCATGGATTTTGCCGTCAAAGTAGACGCAAGAATAACACGGGAAAAAACATTACACTAACACGACAGTGCAGTATGCAATGGAATAGTTCTGGCTACGCAAAGAAGCTGAGCATTAGCGTCTGTGGGAGCCTGGACCTTCTGGGACGACTGCCATATGCAGATGAGTGTTTTTGTTTCTTGTCCCGTTTGAACACCTAACCCGTGTTAGTTTCCCAAATAAACAACCTTTGCGCCATCCATGTTCTTGTCCCACAGCTGTTTAACTGATCAATACTGGACATAATGCAAATGTTATTGTTTGTGACCACTCATTTCTCATGCCCCAGGATGTATTGATTTTGTTCACATACCGTCTAATCTCGACAACTAAACCAGGATGCGATGTTTCTGTTTGGAAGCTGATACGAAAATGCCCATTTTTGTTAGCGATCTTTTTTGCTGTTCAAAGTAACAGAATAAAAAGGTGACAGAATAAGAGTTAAATTGCTATGTACTCTTATTTTCAAAATTATCACACAGAGGCACGAAACACACCAGCAACTCACATAACTTGAGTGTTTCTGATTGTTCATGAAAAATAATGGGGAATGTCTAGGAGTTGTATATATTTCTGTGTTTCTGTTACTGGCTTTATGGCAAAAAGTTTCATCTAGCCGTGATAAACTATGAAAACAGAAATCTTCCCTACCAATCTCATAAGAGTTTTTGCGTGAAAAATAGAAAGGCTTTTTAAATTGATAATCCTGGTAACTCACGACAGTGGCCAAACTCTGACTTTTTTCCGCTGTTCTTCTGGGTGAGTTCAGGTGTAGACGAGTTGTACACATGATTCAATAACTTGCGTTATTGACTCTGGTAACTATTTGGGTCCCAACAGAAATCACACACGAGGTATACTGTAAGACAACCTAGAACAAAGTAAGATGTTACCTCATGAAAAGGTCAGTTTGTACAAGCATCTATAAATAATTCATGAAGGCAGTTTCGAGCTTTATACTGGAATATCACATTGAAAAACACGAAGGTGAAAGATCTCTAAATGGAAGAATGTTAATAGCTCAACGTGATGATGAAGTTATTCCACACACACACAATCTTGAAACAAGGTAGCTTTCACCGAGTCTGTACAGTACACATCAACTGCGCGAATGTAGATGAAAAAATATAATTATATTAAGAATATACAAAATCAAACAATGTGTATGTAAAAACTAGATCGCACAAATTACATCTCAACCTACTCTTATTAGTCTGGATAAGCGTATTGATTACCGACATGTAACTTATGACAGAAATTAATTCGATTGAAAACTCGAGTCCCCAAAACTCACCAAAAACAATCTGGATTCCATGTGTTTGGGGAAGTTCTGGTATTTTTATATCAAAGCGTCATCTAAATACCAATCGTGTGTGCTTAGTGTTGAAATGTTATGTACCACACAGAGAAGGTTTAATCAAAATACAAAAAAGTGAATTGAACGAGCAATATCTAAATGATCGTAACTACTTATCACAAGCGTTGAACACTACACAAATATTGCAATAAATGACAATTTACTTATTCTTCAATTTCTTGTGTGTAGTGATAGAAGGCAAAATTGCGACGTGTATAGTTATAAGGTTTTCTCCGGAAATTTGTGCCTAAATTTAAAGAACTACATTTACTGAGAGTGAGTCATAGGACTCTTCCAAATTGACTATATCCGTCATTAAATGATAGAGTATGAAACTCAAGACATACACGGTTATCCTGTAATTGTCACAATAGTTTGATTATCCGGTTTACACCAACTTGATCGGTACTTATTCCGTAAAACATCTAATATTGTATAAGCCAATTTACAGTGATAGGCTACTCCTACTTGTTCAGTCGAACATTATCAATTAACTCACTTCCAAATCAAGTAAATGGGGCTAACGTTAAGGAGCATGTCTGCTCCAATCATTGAGCCAGTTTCAACCGGATATTTTTATCGACCTTGTTAAGACTGCTACAACGTCACAGGCTTTTTCTTGCGAGTTCGGCTCCTCTGATAGTGAGGGTGATTTTGGGTTGGAAAATATTGGTTACACACTAAAACATCATGAGAGAGGTTACACCTATGACAAGTAGTCCTACATCCATTCTTTCGTCAACATAATGTGTGTTGGTTTGCCAAGGACCCTCTCTGTCATTCCAATAACTAAATCCCACTCATTGTCAATTGACAAGATTGTTGTCAGTTTGATTTTCCACTAGGACGAGACGTTCGACACGTTTAGCATCCGTTTACACTTATCATAATAGTAAGCATCCTTAATAAATTTATTTATTCTTCGCTTTTCCAATATCTACGTAATATAGTTGGATAGATGATAAGCCCAAGGTTACATTCGCATGCAAATGATGTTACAGTGATTGATGTAAGTCGTCAATTAATCACTAGTCTTATAGGCTGTATCACATAAATTACTGCATTTGAATCAGCCATCCACCTTTGCCAGATGGCTAATTCGGGAAGTCCATTCACACAAACGGATTAAACAACCCATGCCCAATTGGTGGCAGATCACGAGCGTTCCCAGTCGAAGCTAGTTGCCACAGCAACCAAGTGTCCACAGGATCACCCGCTGAGTGACTGAATCACCAAAACGATTCACAGATGACCGGGGATGTTGCTGAGGCAGCGCGGCCATTGATTCCGTCAGCCTCAGGTCGATCAACAGTTATTTGAGGAGGGATTCGCAATTAAAATACGTAAACGAACGTGCTCCACTAACGGACGAAGAAATATTCCGAAACGCTGAAAATGTTGTATAGTGCATGTTCACCTTAAAACCGCTTGGAAGAGGTGTATAGACCATGAAGAATCGTAAACTCTTTCGTATCAGTATAATTTGTTTCGATTACTTGCTCCAAAACCAACAATCCAGACTGAATGACGTTAAAAGGTGAGGCGTTATAGTATATACTTTGCGGTATTCTACCATACACGAACAAAACCGTATTTGGCAGTACAGTCGGTTGTTCACATTCCATACTTTAATGGGAACTGACCGAATCTACTATGTACACAAATCTATCAACTATCGCCAATGATGTGCTGTTCTACTGACAGGTCGACATTATTGTAACCTAAAGACGGAAGGAAAAGAAAGCCTCAGTATATAAACCACCTATTCACAAAGGATTATCAAAATATTGTCCATTGTTTCACTTACACAAAGGCATTCTCCCTGGACTGGATGATAGTACATATTGCAAAGTAGTCCCAGAAATTGCACTGCATTTCAA